>OZ007498.1:93418536-93696036 GCA_963931805.1 Microdon myrmicae | reverse complement strand
GCTGGGAATCGCATGGTGACGATTGTGGACAAAACGGGCTGCAACTTCTCCCTACGAGCAACCCGTACACACTGAAGGCACACATTACATTGTTCGACAATAGACTTGATTACAGTGGCAAGGATCGTTTACTGTTTACCAACAATTTGGCCAAATAAATATATATATACATACATTTTAATGTTGTCTAGAGAGTGTAATATGAACTGCATGACATATAGATCTTGTGAGAAAGGAGTTTTTAGATACTGATATGGACAGGTTTTTAAAGCATTAAATTAATGATTTGACGATCTAAGAGATATTGACAAGTTCCAGAGAGCGACACCAGGTATTCGATACACCACCATGCTGTCAAACATTCTTCTTTATTAAGTTTGTGGTTTATTTACACGAGAGGATTTTTTGTTTTTGTGTAATGGTGCTCTTAGAAACGATAATATAGAAGGAATGCTAAATGGTAGAGAGATTGCCGTTGTACTTTATGTCCTCAATTACTAAAACCGAACTCGCAAAAAAAATTCACGTCGTTTAACACTTCAATAACCTAGGCCATATATGTCCCTAAAGAAACAACAAAAATACCCCGTGAATGGTCGTTCGACTCAAGAGCGAGTCTCTCAGTAGCCTGATTCACATCTGCTGATTATAAGTTTACTGATACATAGCCACATATAATGCTTCAACGGGATCATATTTTTCACAATGTTATTGGTATAGTCAAGGAAGATCGGTGCTTGCAGAAAGATATATAAACAGAAGTACTGATAGATAGATAGATAGGTAGATATATATATATATATATATATATATATATATATATATATATATAGAGAGAGAGAGAGAGAGAGAGAGGGGGGGGGGGGGGGGGGAGAGAGAGTGGGAGAGAGAGATCGATTTATAGATAGATAGGGTGACGGTGGTGGGGGCTAGATACAGAAGCAGACGTGAAATGGACAAAGCAAGATGAGATCGAACGAGATGGGAGCAAAAGAAAGGTTAAAGTCGATTGATAAACAGAGGAAGGCCGCAAGAGAAGAAGTGGGGGTAAGAATAGAGTCGATACTGGCTCCTATTAGTTTCGTAAAGGAGATATATGAGCAAGTAGAAAATGCGTCCGTGGAACATTTTGGTGGAATAATAATTCTTTGACTTTATCTGATGATAAAAAAAGAATTTTTTGAGGTACCATTGCCTACGTTCTTTTTAGCGGATATTCTAGAAAAAATATGAAAGAATATAGATCCGATTCATATACTTCGACTGGACAATGTAGAAAACACCACAACCGGGAATTGGAAGAACTATACCCCAAACCTACAATAGTGAGAATAATTCAGTCACGAAGGTTAAGTAGCAAAAATAGGCAACGATAGGACCGTGCGTAGAATTCTTGACGGTAGACCAAAGGGAAAGAGACCGACGCGACGGCCACGACGGAGATGGTAGAACGATGTTAGCTTTGATCTTGAGAAGATCGGACTGGATGACCAAGCGTGGAGGGAGAGCGTCCAGGACAGGCGAACTGAAACAAAGTGAAGTGTTCTCTACGGAAGAGTTAAATGCTCTTGTCATGGAAATGATCACTAAATTAAGTACTTGTAAAAGTAAACCAAGGGGGGGGGGGGGGCGATCGTACAGGGCAAAGTCACTGATTGCTCTCAACCCGGCGAAAGCCAGGACCACCCCTGCAAGCTATCCTTTTCACAAGAAAAAGAAACTAAATTTTCATACCTCCCAACCACCTAAAATGGGAACCAGTTGTGAAATATCTGGGGGTGCATTTGGACAATAAACACAAATTTAAGGAACACACTGCAAGGACTTTACATAAAATAAATATTGCAATTAATTAATAGGAAGTCCTTATTATCAAATGAAAATAAAATACATGTATATAGTTATCATCTGCTGGAGTTCAGTATAGGACCATCCTAAATTTACTTTGTCAAAGGCTCTCTTTGCAATATCGGTTATTACCATGGGTATACGTAGGTTTGGTGAAGATTTCATGGGTTAACATTGTTTGCATACTTTAATGTACTGCTTAATGTTGCGCATCGTGTTCCTTTTATGGAATTTAGTTGATAAGACGCTGTAGTTCTCAATACCAAATTGACCACCATCCGGTGTAGACGTGTCGACAAACGATAATTATTATATTGTTATAATAAATGTTATGTTATGGGTTGCACATCATAAATGAGTACGGGTTCGCTTGGGACTACTCTGCACCCAAAATAATTAAAAAAGCATTAGTGCCGATACTCGACGCACGAAGTGTTCCTGTTTGTGTATGTGCACAATATAATAAACAAACTCCTGAACGTGATTATAAAGGGTGGTTAAATTTTAAGGGCCGATGTTGAATGTGAACCACGTGTAAACGTCAAGTTTTTTCCTGTATTTCATTTGACATTTCTCAATTCCAGACTAACTCAATTTGAACCATGGAAAGACACATAATCGAGCGACGCGTTAAAGTTATTCAGGCTTATTATGAAAATAGGCGTTCAAATCAAAAGGCATATCGTGCACTTCGTGATTTTTTCGGTCAATTTAATCGTCCAAATGTGCCTACAATCGGAAAAATCGTGCAAAAATTTGACCAAACCGGGTCTGTAGGAGATGTGAAAACACCAGTGCATGCTCGTACAGCTCGTACTGCAGAAAATATTGCTGCTGTTCGCGATAGTGTGGCTGAAGAGCCGTCCACCTCAACTCGTCGTCGTGCCCAACAATTGCACCTCTCATGCTCGTCGTTGATGAACATTATGCACAAATGTCGCATTTGGGCGAATGATAATCCAAGAGTGATTGTCGAAAAACCAATGCACCCACAAAGAGTGACTGTTTGGTGCGGTTTATGGACTGGCGGCACCATCGGGCCGCATTTTTTCCAAAATGGGGTCGGTCAGGCAGTTACTGTGAATGGTGTTCGCTATCGTGAGATGATAACGAACTTTTTATGGCCCGAATTGGAAGATATGGATGCGGACGATATGTGGTTTCAACAGGACGGTGCCACTTGCCACACAGCTAACGAAACAATGGCTCTTTTGCGCGACAAATTCAATGGCCGTGTTATCTCACGTGGTGGCGATGTCAATTGGCCGCCAAGATCGTGTGATTTGACACCGTTGGACCTCTTTCTTTGGGGTTATTTTAAAGAAAAGGTGTACGTCGATAAGCCAGCAACAATTCAAGAGCTAAAGGATGAGATAATTTGGCACATTAACGGCATAGAACCTCAATTATCAGCGTCATCGAATATTTGGACCATCGGATGGAGGTCTGCCGCCGAGGTCGCGGCGGCCATTTGGCCGCTATTTTGTTCCTTACATAATTGAGCCATATCAATATTATCATAATAAAAAGAAATGACAATAATTTCCCAAATAATTTGTGTTTTATTCAAAATCAACATCGGCCCTTAAAATTTAACCACCCGTTATATCTATCACTCGCGCAATAAAAAAAAAAACAATAAAAAAAAGTGAGCACACGTGGTCCATATTATGGACGTAAATCAAATCGATGGCAAAATGGTCCTTCGGGGAAGGCAACACAAAGACGTAAATATAAAGGCTAAACGCCTTATAACAAATGAAAACAAGGCTATAGACACGTTGATTGTCAACAGCGACGACGAAGACAACACCCATGGTGCCGCCAGCGATACTAATGCAGACGCCAGCAATCAGATCTTGGTCCTCAGCAGACTCATCCATGAGATTAGTCTTAAAAAACGGCAACTGGATAAACAAATGGAGAAATTTGGTAAACTAAAAAACAATCTGAGCCAGAACGAGCGAAAAACGAAAATGGTACAGCAACAACAGCAAGAACAACGACAACAACAACCCATGAAGACAAAGAAAACACGACAAGATAAGGAAACACAATAGCAGGAATCACATCAACAAGAATAGCAGGAACCACATCTCACCAGGTGCCAGTCAAAAGCCAAAAAAAAGGAGAAAGTACCTCCTATTTACATCAGCTACATGGAGGCAGCGGTTCTCATAAAACTGGGTGAGTTGACATGCAAAACTTTTAAAACAAAACGGATAAATAATTTTAAGATAATTTTAACATGCGATGATTTAGAAGGCTATAGCAAAATTAAAACGGCATTGGGGAAATCGAGAAGCGAATACTACACGTACACCCCTAAATCGGAGAAAACTGTCTTCATGCTCCTCAAAGGAGTTGATCCTTCCTTTACTTCTGAAGAGGTGCTCGAACAACTAAAAAACTTCGAAAACGATACCATGAAATTGATAGGTGTGAAACCATTTTCTACAGCAAATTCTAGAAATTGCAACCGTAAGTTGCGTTTCTTCATTGTGTCGCTAAGCCCCAATAGTAAAATTGAGGGACTTAGATTTATTAAATACATTAATCACTAAACAATAAGTTGGGAAAGAATAAAGAAGTCCGACCGCATATTGCAGTGTATGCGCTGTCAACGCTTCGGCCATGTGGCAGCGAATTGCAATATGCATATCAGATGTGTCAAATCCCTAAATAAGCATATCATTGGAGAATGCCCATTGCGCAAAGAACAGCTCCCGGATAGAAATAAACTATCCAGTGTCTTCTGTAAGAGCTCAGGTCATCCTGCTAACTTTAGAGGTTGCCCTAAGTACCAACAACTAAAATCAAAGTTGGAAGCCAGAATGAAGCAAGTTGAAGAAGAGAAAAGGATGAAAACTCGCTCTTACAACAACTTCGTGGCACCAAGTGTGTCATTCCCCCAAATGGCAGGTGGCGTAAAAATGCACCAATCTTAGAACAATCACGAAATATCATTAAAACGACTGCTCCAAAGGCCCAAACTGATATAACAGCAATATTACTGTCCATACAAGGACAATTTGCTGCGTTTGATAAAAAATTCGAAATGATCGAAAAAACCCTGACGGAACAAGTGGCTCGAACTGACATTACTTATTCGACCCTGTTTCCAGACGAACCCGGACTTTAATTGTAACTTTCACTGCGTCTGAATTAACCCTAGACATTATTGCTGTGAATGTTAGTTCACTAGTCCGCATGGAAAGAAGGGACAATGTCAGCAATCTGGTGGAAGCTGAACGCCCAGATGTGCGTTTGGCTGGCGAAACTAAGCTAAACCAAAGGCACCAATTGGGCTACCCAAATTATAAAGTAATTAGAGGAGATGGTCCAAATTACACTCGGGGGGAAGTGTCGCTGTCTTAGTTAAAAATGGTCTACAACACAAAGTCGTCTACAGTAGAGATGTATACAAGTTGCAGGTACTAGAAGCCTGCGTTATAGATATTCCTTTGAAAAGTCAAAGGCATCTATATGTGATCTCTGCTTATGCTCCCGAAGCTCCACAGTGTATAAAGTTTATCAATGAACTTGATACCCATTTTCGAAGCTTCAAGTTAGACTCGGAAAATAATTATTTCTTTATGGCGGGAGATCTCAATTCCAAGCACAGTGCTTGGGGTAACCTCATCACAAACACAAGAGGCAATGTGTTGTTCGACTGGTGGCAAACAAACGCTCTCGTACATAAACTAGAATTGTACGCTACAAGTACGCCGTCATATCCAAGAGGAAATTCCTTCTTTGATTTACTGTTGCTGTACGAGCGAATACAATTATTAGATACGGATCTAACTACTCGAAATTGTTTTCGTACAATCGAGTACGATAGCGATCATTACGGAGTTGATGCCGTAACACATGTCCCAAACGAACACTCACTACTTGAGCAGTACAAACAGATACATACAGAAATCTTCATAATGACGAAATTGATCATTATCTTTCGACGATGAACAACATTGTCACTAATACAATTAAACGTTCTATCCCAGAGGTGTATCACTCCGAGAGCCATACAAACCGATACAGAAACACAACGATCGACGAGCTATATAGGCAAAAGAGTATTCTGCTCTCTAAGTTAACAGACAGTTCAGCGATCGAAATAGCCAGGAAATAAAAACAATTAAGTCACTATTTAAAAATCTTCAAAAACTGATCCGTGACAACTATAGATCAGTAATTAATGAAGACTGGAACAAGAGAATTCAACCCATTAAAGCTAGTGGACCGAATATGTTCCCTCAACTAAATAAAATCTTTCGAAGGAAAGATTATAATGACATCCCATGTCTGCGAGTTCTGTGGACTCCCGAGAATTGTCAAACTCTGCTGAACGCAGAACTTACCCCTGAACACATCAACTCTAACGAAGAGTTCATTATAGTCGAGGATCCGAAAAAAAGGTGAACTCAATTGGTGCTTGTTTCGAAGCAGTGTATAGATTGAACGAATCGGGTCATTCTAACCTTGACCTGGGAAATAGAGCTCTCCAAAAACATATTTCGCCACGCAATGAACATAACAATTGGCGTCTCTTAAGTCAAAGTTTCACTATTTTCAGAGATAATAATAAAGCGGATTCCCCACTTAGAAATCTAAACACAAGCATATTCGTACACAAGAATGAACTGACAGACAAAAAATCTTCTGGAATAGATAGTATTCCAAACATTGTTCTAAAGCATTTACCCCTTGAAGTAGTGAAGGTTTACATTATTTTGTTCAATAACGCTCTAAACAATGCATATTATCCAATCCAATGGAAATCTGCAGTAGTCCATCCCATCCCCAAAAAGGGCAAGGACAGGAGAAATCCAGCTATTCTTCGCTCGATTAGTTTGGTTCCGAATATCAGCAAGGTATTCGAGAAAATTATAAATAAAGCATTGGCTAACTGATGTGAGGAAAATGGTATTATTCCAAACAATCAGTTTGGTTTCCGATCGCAACATGACACAGTTCATGCTGCGACAAAACTTGTTTCCGACATACAGTTGAACAAGGTGAAGCGAGAATGCACAGGGCCCTGTTTGGTTGACTTTGAAAAGGCTTTCGACACCGTATGGTTAGAAGGGCTGGTATATAAGTTATCAAATATAAGTATGCCCGAATATTTATTATACATTATCTACGATATGATAATGGGTGAACAATTTGTGTTGAAATGTGGAGATACAATCTCTAACAAGATTTTCCACATCAAAAACGGTCTACACCAGGTAGCAGTGAATTCTCCCATTTTATTTAATATTTATACTAGTGGTCTAGTGGGTTCTCTCAACCATACAATTGCGTATGCCGACGACATTGTGGTGTATAGATCTGGAGAAAAGATTGATGTCATCAACAGACTTCTGCAAAATGATTTCAACAAAATCAAACGTTTTTGCGACGACTGGAAATTAAAAATAAATTTCTAAAAAACAGAGACTATCCTTTTCAGAACGCCCCTGCCCAGTGCATCAAGGGATACAAAACGGAATTGGGAAACATTTTCCATTGCAGGAAGTAATAATCTTCCTCTACAAGTAAAAACTGTAGTCAGATACCTTGGTATCTGGCTTGATCAGTATCTTTACTGTCATAAGCATACAGCAGCTGCTCTTACAGCAGCTAAAACCGCATATGCAATGACACGAAGACTCTTCCGTAGTAGTCTTCCGGACCCCAAGGTGAAAATAATTTCATACTCAGCATTCATCCGATCAATATTAGTGTATGGCTGCCTGGTATGGTACAACATATCCTCATTTTACATGGAGAAGTGTCGGGTGTTCGAGAGGCAGTGTTTGCGTTCCTGCCTCGGAATGTATAGGACCCCAGAGTCACAGTATAAGAAATACTATCCCAATAAAGTCCTGTAGGACAAATCAGGACTAAACAGAATAGATAACTTCATTATCAAGATTATTCGTGGTCACACAACAACGGCAATCTGCAGTGAAAATGATCTCATTTCGGGAGCATTCTATCCCAATGATATGTATATGGAGAGTACTCTCCAGAATGGGTTCATTCCCCGAGAAGCGTTCCCTTTCTTGGATAAAAAAGGACTTATCCAAGACAAACCTGGAGTCCCTATTATTTACCACGCTTTCCGTGGTGCCAGGGATTAACGAATTCTCCACGATAACGATATCTCTAATTTCCCAGAGCGCCTGCGTTTTAGTATGGTGATCGGTGAAAGAGATAATTCAATAAAAGATCGATCCCATCCCAATTCGTGGGTGGATCAGTGATGAAGAAAGGACTATACGTCCCCAAACATAGTATGCCTCTCAGGCGCACCGCTTTCCTTCCTCCTATCCCCAATTCCCAATTATTTTTATTTTCTTTTTATTTTCGTTTTTAATTTAATTTTAATTTTTAATTTTTTTTTATTTTAATTTGTATTCCTTGTTTAAAACAAACGTCCGTTTTGTTTCGTTTTTTTTTTTTTTTGCTTCTCAACCCCCTATATACAGTTGCAGTGAACTAATTAAGAACGATACCAGACATTTTGTTTACAATAATTTTTTATTAAAATTCCTTGTTATAAGCAGTTTGTAAAATGTTTTTTGTATATGTATGTATAAAGATATTTCAAAAAAGCTTAATTGCTCTAAAACAATGGTATTTCATCATCATCATCATCGGCACTACAACCGGGAACCGGTCTTGGCCTTATTTAGCAAGTCCTGAGGCTTGTTAAATTTTCCATTGTAATTTGTTTTTCTGGGCAAGTTCATCAGTCTTGCGCCAGAGACTCCCCGACGGGGAAACAAACCCCGGTCTCCCGCGTGACAGGCGGGCATACTAACCACTATACTATCGAGGAGCCCCAAACAATGGTATTTAAAGCTATAAAATATGTAGACAAATATAAAACCACAGAACTCGTAGCAAGACGGAGAAGATATCGTAAAACGACTGAAGCCCAGGATAGGCTAATTGTTCGACTGCAAAAAGAAAAATCCATTTATGAGTTCAAAAGAAATACGAAATGAATTTTTCCGCGAGGACCCAAATGCACTTTCAGCACGCTCTATTAGAGAGCGATTGACTGAGAGCCAGCTTTTTGGAAGATGGGCTAGAAAAAAACCGTTGCTATCATTAAAAAACCGAAAGGCTAGGTTAGGTTTTGCCATGGAACATGAGAATTGGAATATCCGCAGTGGAAAAAAATATTGTGGAGTGATGAAACAAAATTCAACAGAGTCGGTTCCGATGGAAAGCAATATGTTCGACGGCCAAAAAATCAAGCATTCAACCCTAAATACACAACTGTCACCCTCAAACATGGAGAAGGAAGTATCATGCTATGGGGTTGTATGTTATACAAAGGAATCGGTCCGTTACATCGCATAGAAGGTATAATAAACGCCCCTAAGCTACATTAATGTCCTTGAAGATGTAATGCTGCCCTATGCAGATGGAGAATTGCCTGTGACAAATTTATGCAGGACAATGACCCTAAGCATATCGTGAGAGCAACGAGGGCATGGTTTTCTAATAATTCCGTGGATGTCATCGATTGGCCTTCATGTAGCCCGGACCTGAACCCAATAGGAAACCTCTGGAACGAATTAAAAAGAGAAGTAAACAAGCATAGAATAGTAACTTAAATGAATTGTATCAGATTGCTAAAGCAGCTTGGGAAAACATAACAACGAATAAATGTCAGGACCTTATTGCTTTGTTACACTCCGCGCCGTGCTTTGACGGTAGATGCGAGAGAAGAGTGCGGAGGTTACGTGTGTAAAAATAAAAAGACCGAGCAACATTTGGTAAATATAAAAATAGATTGATTTTATTCGTATTTAAATTTAAGATTTTGTTGACCGGACATTTGGCCAGCGGTTCGGGCTTTGAAGTTTAACTGATGTTTTGGATTCTTCCCCGGGGGAAACTTGTAGATGTTTCGTTTAGTGGCGCATTTGGTGTGTTTCTAAAGGGGTTGCTGAGGCCTGGTTTTGGGTCTGCGTGTGTGCCACTCTGGTTCTACATTCTGCCTGAGAGTGGTTGAATCTCTTGCAGTATGTGCATTGAAGGCGTGCGACCTCTGCCTTGATGTGTTGGGGGACGAAGTTCGGGAAGTTTGTGTTGCAGCAACAGGCTGCGGAGGTGTGCCCCCTTTTATTGCACGTCTGGCAGATTTGTTGTTGATTTCCTCTTAAAGTGTTGGCCGGGGTTGTCACTGTGTTGACTCTATCCAGTCATCGGGATTGATCCAGTGCGTAGTCGATGGCTGTTTTTAGGTTTTGGGCGTTGTGTGATTTGACTAGAATCCCGAGATTTGGGTTTTTTAGTCCGGCTTCGAAGGCGTTTAGTGCGATTTTCTGGTTTTCCTCCAAGAGGTATGTTCGCACGGCAGCGTCTACGGAGCTTGCGAATGTAGGTCCGTTCAATTGATGCAGGAGGTGTGTGAGTCTATTTCCGAACTCTTTTACGCCCTCTTTGCCATCCTGTTTTGCCGCCACCAGGTTGTTTTGTGCCGCGGACCTAGAGGTGAGGATTTTTAATTCTTCTTTTAATTCGGATACAAGGTCCTCCCAAGTTGGGATGGCCTTGTACCGGATGCAGTCGTGTGCCGGCCCTTGGAGTCTTGTTTTGACTATTTGCAGGAAGAAAGATTTTTGGCTATCGTCCCGTGCTTGTGAGAAAATGATATCTCCGCACGAGATGAATCCCTCTAGTTCGTCTGGGTTGCCGTCGAACACCGGCACGACTCCCAATATATCGCCCAGTCCTATGGTGAAGTTCATTTGGGGTTTTTTTCACGTTTTCCAGTGGGCAGGACTTTCTGAAGCTCCGCCTGGTGTTTTTTTGATCGGGTAATAATGTTTACGTCTTAAGCGGGTTGGGTTTTTGAGTATAAGATTTGGAAAGCGGACTCGAGGGGTAAATCCAGAGAGTATCAATAAAAGAGGGCAAAGGTTCGGGTAAAAATTTGGTTCTGTTAGAGCCACCGATCGTGAGGGGGGGGGGGGGGGGGGGGGGGCTGAATTTAAAATATCTTCGTGGAAAAAGGGGGGAATATGTGTACGTGTATAATGTACCTTCTGTTTTTGGTTTGTTATTGTATTAATTTGTGTGGCTTTTTTTTACATATATATTTTTATTTCGCCTTTTGTTAGCGCGATTTAGAAATAATTTCGTAGTTGGTAAAGAGAAAAAATTAAAAATAAGAATACCTCGTTGCCCCGCTGTTGAGTGCGTTGCTGCATTTGGTGTTGTCGGTGTTTGTTGTTTTTTCCGCTTTGCACCTTTTGGTTATTAGGCCTCTTGTCGTTGTGTATTTTTCTTCTTTTGGTTTTCTTATAAACGTGTGGTCAGATACGTAGTATCGAAGAAGTCACGCATTCATTGATTTTTGTTCTCATCACTCTGGTTCTCATATAGTCTTTTATCGCTTATCGGTACTGTTTGAACCTTATCGATTTTTTGTTTATTCGTAATTTAACATTATTGTTTTTTTTTTATTTGTTGAAGGAGTCATTAAAGAAAATGGCGAAGCTCGCATAATGTTATTTGAAAAGCATGACATTATTTGAATCTGTGTAATAGTTACTTTTATATACTTGGATCAATACTATAGTGTGTTATGTTCATTAAACGTGGGATTATTCGTAAAACATGTTATTATTCACTTGGTTATGATTTAAATAAAAATAAGTTCAAATATTCTCACTAAATTATTTCAGATTTTCGTCACTCTTTTTAATATGTATTTTTTTTTCCAATGTTTTATTTAATTAATATTTTTGTTTTGGAAGATGCATCACTACAGTTTTTTTCTTAAATAAAGTATTTCCAAAAAACAAGTCCTTTTTCATATCTTAAATCCAACTGGTTTCCAATAAACACCGAATAACAATCGATGTTTATTTATTTTTTATACTTTTAGTGTTTACTTTATCAATGGATCGGTTATGTTGCGAAATGTATTTTTAACTAACATAGTTTCGAAATGAATGTATTTTTCCAAAGAATTTAAAATTGTCTGTTTGAAAATGTTTTTAAGCCGTTTATTTCATCACTAGTTTTTAGGATATTATTTAATTTGACATTTATTTAATTTAACATAAACTGGTTTGTTTTATAAACGCACGTAATTTATGGATTTATATTAGATTAAAGTCCGGATTGTTGAGATTTTATTATTGTGGGTATTCAATTTATCGTACATTTAGATGTGTTATGATGAAAAGTTTGCTTCAAGACTTTCTGAAATTACTTATCACAATGAATTAAATAGATCCGGTGTGAGTTCGGCCGAACTTTTGTTGTAGGAGCAGCACACGAACACGTAATGCACAGTGGATTGACAATTTACTTTAAAATGATGCTTTACAAGATATAGGTGTATGATGTAAATGTTACCGTAATGTTTGTGCATGATTTTGTTCCACTCCGTTGAAAGTCATTGGTTCCTTTTGTTGTAAGGGATGATTTGACGTTCGAATAATCCAACCGCTGCCACCATCAATTGTTACACTCCGCGCCGTTCTTTGACGGTAGAACCGAGAGAAGAGCGCGGAGGTTTAGGTGTGTAAAAATAAAAAGACCGAGAAACGTTTGGTAAATATAAAAATAGATTGATTTTATTCGTATTTAAATTTAAGATTTTGTTGACCGGACATTTGGCCAGCGGTTCGGGCTTTGAAGTTCAACTGATGGTGAAATTGAAAAACACTCCCCTTTTATAGTTTTTGGAGTTGACTTTTGTCAACTATTTTAGTGTCAAAATTCCAAGAAGCGTATGCAAGGCTTGGCGTGCTTCGATTGGAATTTTGTTCCGGGAATTGTTTAAAGGTTTTTGTTGGATAGATTCTGGGAAGGGAATCATGAAATGGGTTTTGAATTAAGCATTTCATGATGTCAAGGTTTTTAGGAATTGAGTCAATGTATGATGAATTAACTTTTGGTTAAATTCGTTGTACATGTGATTCAATATGGAATTTGGATATGAAGCAATGGGAAATTTGGGATTTGGGTTGATTATCTGGAATTTGGATCAATGTGCGATAATTGACTTTTGTTTAATTTATCGCTCATTGATTCGATATGAAATTAGGGTTTTTCGCTATGGGATTATGGATAGGATTTTTGATGTTATTGGGGATTTAGATAGGAGTAGCGATTTAGGATCGCTACAGCTTCAATGCACAGGCGGTGTAAGGCAGTGATTAAAATCAAAGGTTTTCGTACAAAATACTAAGCTAAGACATCAAATTTGTACTAAAAATCAATCGTTCTTAATTAGATCGCCAGCTAATTTTGTTTTACAAAATCTTTTGAATTTAATTTTATGTTTTTTTGTAAATATTATTTATATTTTAATTAATATACTAAAATACATATATAAAAAACATTTTACAAACTATAGCAAAGAATTTTAATAAAAAATTATTGTAAACAAAATTTCTAGTATCGTTCTTAATTAGGTCGCCACAACTGTATGTAGTTTCAAAAAAAAAAAGATTATAAATAATACATGATATAGAAAAAATAGAATAAATTTTAAAAAGAAAACATCAATTATTGTGACATGTTATAAAAACAGTTATTGTACGCCGAAAGCATAAGAAAAGTGATAATGTATAATTTAGAGTGCTTACGAAGAGCCAGTAAGAATGTAAGAATGATATTTGTAAAATAGAAGTTAACATTTAGTCTTAAGTAAAGTATGTAATTATAATAAAAAAAAACCGCTGTAGTTCTGACCGTTTTTTCAAGTGATTCTGAATGTGTAAAATCCGACTGTTTTTCAATTGATGCTAGTGTTTGCCAGGGCCTTGTCTCTCATCATTCTACTTCAACTCATTTTTAAAAACGAACTCTTGTCAATTACCAATCTAATCTACTTGTTTGCTTATGACAACATGTCTTCGAACCCCATTATTGATCATTAGGATCAATCAATGCATAGAATCCCAACCTCAATATCTAACTGAGCTTAATTCAATGCCTCTGAAACCAAAGGCCAGCCTACGGCCTAGAACGGCAGTTGCATCCTCTATCAAACTTGGACCCGATATGATTGAATATATACTTGGAGCAGCGAGTAGTGTCGTCAAATGAATGAGGTTTCTAAGCGATGCAAAGAATATTCCAGCTTATATAAACGCACAACATTTTAAAAAGTGTATTATTTGCCCTAAGGTGTAATTCAGTTCTCATTTTTGGCAAGCGCAGCTGAAACAGGGATGCACGTCTTCGATAGGGTGCAAAAATCAGTGCCAAAATTAATGGCCATCTAGGAGCAAACTTGTTAATTCCTTCATGGGGGAAGTTCAATTTATAATCCCTAGCTCGTTTATGTAAAAATCGTCGCGGTCATGCGTAAAGTGGATTTGGTGACTACACCTCTTCGAGTGTTTTCCCGAAATACAGGTTAATGGCGGAGTGCCCATCACATTAAAAATTAACTTCAAATTTACCGGTGCACACAGACAATCGTTCTTTAGCCGACCCACACGAATGTGCAATGCTCTGCCTAATCAAGTGTTTCCTCGTTGTTGTGATACTAATGCATTGTGCATCGACATTTCCCTTGCCTACCTTTTATTCTGCATGCATCTAGTTCGTTTTTACATTTAATTGCACTCTAAATTCTTTTCTATATACGCTTTTCGGATGAAAAGAACAACAAACAAAGCGATCATCGCACGAATTGTGAAGACGATGCAACTAACTGGATGGATCTAATTTTTTTTAGCGACAGCTTAAGAGTAGATACATTTTTTATAAGTTCCTACTCAAACACCTGTCTTAGCAAAAACGGCTCGCTTTTCCTTCATCGGCTTTTCTATTAATAGTATATCAGTGACTATGTGTGCATAAAAAAAGTGCCCTTCACATAATTTTCCATTAACACGACTGTCACTAAAGATGTTCATTCAATCGACGTGCCTCTGAAGTGTTCAAGAATTCCACAAAAACAAATAAGTTATCCCGACCTTCAACCCATCTTCGTTCTTATCTGAGTTTCTTGGTACAATCGACGGCCCTGTATCGTACAACACTTTGCATCCCGATCTAGTCCTCTTCTGCACCCGCTGATAAGCCACATGGGCTCCCACACCAATTAACAGCTTAACGCACTATTGCAAGCCGCTAAAGTGGCAAACAATGCGTGAAACTGGGAACTTAGCACATCTCTTACATAGTGGCGCTGTCTCCTGCTTGTGCATAGAGTCTGCCGACAGCGACAAATATGCCAACTGTGACGCTTGAAACAACAGGCGGTTGTTGTCTCTTGGTGACATTCCTCGAAGTCTCTGGTTTCGTCAATCGTTCAATCTCAGCTCCTTTGAGGCAAATGAACTCCGGTCCAACACCCGGTGATCCTCTTTGTACAGTTGTCCATATTTCGTTAACAGTCCACCAATCAGATGGAGAGTTGAGACGCAGGGTTGTTATAATACTCTTGAAACGCCGTCTAACGATAGGAGCCTATCATTCATCCCCACTTCGACACTTGGCGCATTCTAGCGAGCGGCCGACTTTTTGTGATGCGGAGCGCGTGATTATCTTGTCGCTCAGTGGCGGTAGCACGAAGATGACGTTTATTTTGATTAATTGTTGGACGGGTGAGTGTTGAGCAAACAAGTTGCAAATGAAACGCTCAATTACTGCTAATTGTCCTGCCTGTTGGTGCGAGCATATAAAAGGTCAGAACTACTGACTCCTGTGCTAAATCAGGTAGAACCGGTTTACTTGGTTTCTACAATCCGTGACAGATATATCGAGAAGATATTGTGCCTACTAACGGACTGGAATCCGTGAAATTAGAATATTCTCCCAATAGTGGGAGAGGATTTTTGTGTTGTTATTGAGATTTACAAAACATCTAATTGATAAGTGAGCAACTACCGGATGTTATGCCAATTTAAGGGAGAATAGGCTAACCCTCAATCATCATTTCGACAATAAACTTAGTATTCGTAACGAACGTGATAGAATAGACGTGTTATTGTGCAATAATTTGATAGAAGGGATGAGAAGCATCGACTTTTTCGACTTATAGCATCGTGACGGAAAGAATTAAAATTAATTTTCTGATAAAATTTGTTCTTCCAGTACCCATGAAGACCCAGGTAGCCACCTGTATTAAAAAAAGAGTGTTAATCCTAAATCGACCCTGAAACTTGTGAGACTTAATTTTGAAAGAGAAATGTTGCTGAAAAGGATTCATTGCTTTCTCTAATACGCATACAAAGATTTCTTGAAACCGCGAAACGCCAACCCGATGTTTTTGTTTCTTCTAAATATATACCGACGCATCCTGTTTTTTTGTTTCTTTTGTTTTGTAAGATTGACCTAGAAAACTTTATTCGCCATGACACTAGTGGAGAAACTTATTCGCCATCACCAGAAATCTATTGACTTCGTTATGTTCCTAAATCTTAGTTCTTAGGCTTACTTAGTCACATAAGTGGCGACTTCGCCTTCACTAAAATCGAAATCAAAGTTTACGTTCAATGGAAAGTAGACACGGAAGAAGAAAAAGACGATGAGAAACGAAGTCTCGATGATCATTTGTCGTAAATACATGGGTATTGTAACCACGGGAACAGACAGTTGTGCAGTTCTACTGAAAAACGGTTGCCAATGCCTTTTATCGATCTAGAATTAGCCCTCATCATGTGTGAAATCTCTGATGATTTTCCCAGGTGACTACTTAGGGAGGTAGAAGGTGACCTCTAATTGCATTTACGCAATGTGTGTGGTAAATTCATAAATTTACTCCACTCGTAAAAACATCGTGCTGCCTTCTTCACAATTTTTGTTCATTTATTCAGTTAACGCGTAACAATAATTTTATTTTATTTCTAGTCTATAAATGTAGCTTGCAAAAATTCTTGGTGGATGCCTTGAGAATTGGTAAACGTGTTGAAGCTTGGAACATCAAAGAATGACTGTCGAGAAATTCCTAATTTGTTATCTAATAGTTTACGAGATAGATATGTCATATACCATATATCATTCATTGTATAATGCATGTCATATATCGTATATCGTATATCATGCATTGTATATCGTATATCGTATATCGTATATAGCATATCGCATATCGTATATCGTATATCTATATTTATTGGCCTGTAGGAACCCGAAAGTTCATGATCTCACCGACTCGACTTCGCCATTATTCTCTGTCCCGTGCGCTCTCCTTCCACGATTCTATCATCCCATCTGATCTCCTCGAGGTCCAACCTAACATTGTCCTCCCATCTCCGTCGTGACCGTCCTACCAGTCTCTTTCCCGTTGGTCTACCATCCAGAATTCTGTGCACGGTCCTATCGTTGCCGATTCGCGCCACGTGTCCGGCCCATCTTAATCTTCGCGACTTGATTATTCTCAATATTGTAGGTTTGCGGTATAGCTCTTCCAATTCGTGGTTGTGGAGTTTCCTCCATCGTCCTGCCCCCTCGTCATATTTGTCTCCCAAGATACCCCTTAGAACTTTATTTCGACATAAAACATAAATCAGCTCAGACGTTGTAGGTTTGTATCCAATATAAATACAATCAAGTCGTTTGCGGCCTTTAGCAATCAAAGATGTCGTATACCGTATATCGGTTATCGTATATCGTATATCGTATATTATGTATCGGTTATTGTATGCCGTATATCGTATATCGTATATCGTATATCGTATATCGTATGTCGTATATTGTATACCGTATATCGGTTATCGTATATCGTATATCGTATATTATGTATCGGTTATTGTATGTCGTATATCGTATATCGTCTTTCGTATACCGTATGTCGTATATTGTACACCGTATATTGTATATCGTATATCGTACATCGTATATCGTATATCGTATATCCGTCAAGCGCCAAAATAATGTTTCCACCCGTTCCAAGTTGAAAACTCATTTCATCACAATGGACGTTCTGTGAAATGATCAGGAGAAATTATTTACAATGTTCTAGGCGTTCCGCTGGTAGAGAAGAATTACGTAGATAAACTAGTCCTCCATTCATATCTCCCGAGGTTGGTATTAGTCGCGGGGGGGGGGGGGCTATGGTGGATGACAAGCCCTTCACGAAATAATTACATACATTACATACATGATAGGTACCTACTCTAATCATTTCAGGCCATTATTCACTGAACATCTAAACGCTATTGTTTGTCACCTACTTGGGATGTTGGCGAAGGGGTAGCCATGAAGAGCAGTTACGGGTATCCGGTCCCTTATAAATTTGTTTGTATTATTGTTTTTCCTTCAGTATTTTGATAGTAAAGTAATGGGACCGAGTACATTAACCATTGAAATTTCAGTTTATATTCCTGCCGTGGTATTTAAAGGAAGCTAAACCTCTATTCTTATAATCTTGAACGCGATAGATGTAATTGTTGATACGTAATTGAAAACATTTGCGAAAACACCGACGAAGAGCGTTTAGCGCGTTAGAATTAGATAAGTCTTCCTGAAATAAAGCCAAAGCGGTACAGTCCAAAGTTAGCAACAGATAGAATATCACAAACATTTTTCACACATCCGCGAAAAGGGTTCGTTGAGACCATAAGACATCCGGTGAATGTATAGAAGGCATATTCCGAGGATTTGTGTTCAGAGGAATTAAGTTAAGGAGGTAGGCGCAGCGGTAGGTTCGTGGAAGCCATAAGCGGTGTGGTGGAAGGAGTGTAGAACGCGTGAGGATTGAGTTGTGGGCGTGTGTGTAGAGCAGGATTGTGCTTTCGCCCAGGGTTTTCAGGTTAACTTATTTAAGACGGTTGGTGTAGCGGGTTTTCCCATCGCAACCCGCGGAGAATAAAACGGAAGTAACGACCGTTGAATGTTCTCAATTCTGCAAATGTTATTCTGCCGGTTGTGTAGAGGGATCATGAGATATAGGGGTTTTGCACAATATGTTTGTACTCACAGCTTCCTTTTATTCGTATGTATGGTTGCCTTGGTTCGCGGGGGTGGGTTATACGACCACAACTCACGAATGATGGGTTCAGAGCAAGGGTAGTTGAAATCACCTTATGTGTTTTTTTTAAATCTTGTTTCCGCTTTATTACTTCAATCATTTTTTAGTTCTGTCGAATACACGATTTGTTTGTCTAATTTTTTAAAATTAAAACATTAATAAGAACTTTTGAGTTCATTTTGATTGTCTTTTTTTTAAATAAAACATTAATAGATTTTGCCGGCAATGTCGTATGGCAGGTGTGACACCTGTTTTTGGATATGAAGCAAAAAATGCAATTGCAATACTATAGCGTGTGAAAATGTCTCATGCCAGGTGCAGTGCTTGTTTTTGAATACGAAGCAACAAATGCATTTCCAATTGAGCGTGTAGCTTGAGAAGTAAGAATGCGTAATTGGGTGTACGATATTATGCGTTAATTGTTTGTTGGTGGAATCAATTATGTTAATTTGAGAAATGAGAAATTGTATCTTGTGCAACGGATTTATGTAGTGAGATACCGCATTAAGAGCGCATTGTGTGCGTTAATTGTATGATGGTAAATCCCGTTATGTAGTGGGATACTACATCATCCCGGCAATCACTCAACTAAATTATACGGTCAATTACGTTGAGAATGAGTTCGTATAGTTCGCTCGGCAGGAATGGCGAGATACAGAAGCCAGTAACATACATTTATTTCCGTGGTAGTATAATTTGCACCGATACATAATCAATTAGATGAAGTGGATATATCAATATGTGATGACTCAAGAGCACACCACGGCAGAGGGAATCATCAGTAAGTCGATCAGGGTCGTCGTCCGGTAGACATTAAATGTAGGGAGGATTAATTCCAGGTTATGTTACTGGGGATTCAATTTGTTTCACCTAAGACGCATATCTCGAAAGTTAAAGCTTGAGATTTTTCTGGTAGTAGAAGATAAGAGGAGTATTATGAATGGACTGGGGTCCGTATCATGAACAGATGGAAGAGGGGACGTTGATTCAGTAGAAAATCGGTTAGGAGGAGCTTTAGGTCAATTTATTATGAGCGAGGGGTACTCATCGGGGGGTAGATTTGGATTCTTTTGAAGGCACCATTGACATTATTATTGGATAGAGATCGTTGAGTTTGGTTGCGGTATTGAAAAGAAGAAAATAGTAGGCAAGATATGAGTCTTAGGGACTGCTCTATGACGGGAATGTTGAGTTGACTGTTGAGTCCATGGGATCGCACCAGCCGTTACAGTTTTGGGCGGTGTTGCTATTGTTCTTGTTGCTTCTGATTGCCGTTTATAATTTGTTTCTTCTTCGTTTGTTGTCGTTTCCTTCTTCATCTGTAAATTTTGTCATATTCTTCTTTGTTCTTTGCATCTCTTCGTTTTCGCAACCCCGTTATGGACCCCGTAATTCCAATAAAACTGCTTCTCGAAGTCCCATAAGGCATCAAAAAAAGGAAAGATTCCATCGAACACTTACAAACAAACCCCTCGGAGGTCGAAATCTTTCTGAGCAGGCCGATCTTTTATCGCTTTTGTCGCTTTTATTAAAGGCTTTCGTCGGAGGACCGATTAAATGAGTCTAAACGAATATTTTTTTTAAGGCTGAGCCCAAAAATATAGGCACCAAACTATAGGCCCAAAAGCGTACACGCAAAACCATAAGCGCAAACTATATGGGCAAACCAGAACGCTCACGAAAGGTAATTGGGCAGTGGAGTTGCCCCCACCCAGGTAATATTCCGTAATTCCCCTGGAGTTGCGGGTTAACATGTCAACGGGACTCCCCTCTGATGAATCGAGTGATCCTGTATCCGAGAAGCAAGCTTCGGAGGAAACACCGCCAACACATTAAACCTCTGCTCTCGGATGGCAGGTCGTCATATGAATTAGCACATCTTGAAGACGACTACCTGACGTGCATCAGTGGTAACTTGCGATAAATATCTTCAAATGTTCATGTAGTCAGCCAACACGCATTTGAGACAAAACAGGGGATGTTGGCTCGCCGCCAATCCAAACCATACCAAATCCCTTCAATCTGGGCACTGATGCGAGCAAAGAAGCACTTAGAGCTGTGCCATCTCAAGGAGAAATAGGCGAAGACCTGCCTACTCCCACGCCAGCCGCCCCTGGAATATGGTGACTTCACTATTGTGGACCAGGTAGTTGGCGGATCATGTGGGCGGGTGAGACGAGATTGGAAACTGAGAAAACTCCCATAGTCGACTCGGGAAACCCCAACCCGACCCCAGTAAACTCATATGTGAGCAACAGTTGTTCTCAGCTTTTCAACAGCAATAAATCCTGGAAGTTTCTCCGTTGACTTTGCAAATAATAAACCGGAAGGGGGTGACCATAATGCAACAAACGGGGAACCGTACCAGGAGTTGGAGGATTAACCCGGAGACCCTACCCACACAGGGGAGCGCTGCGAAATAATGCTAGGTGCGTTATTTCAACAAGGTCGCACCACAAAGGTCCAAAGGGCGTTAAAAAAGGTGAAGCTTCCATAGAATGCTTACAAGCAAGCCCTTCGGAGGTCGACATCTTTCTGAGTAGACCGGTCAGACTCAGGCTTCTCTTCAGTAACAGATAAATCTTCGTCTTTTGCTAAGGACTACCGTTGAGAGGAGCCATTAAATGGGTCTAAATGGGAATTTTTTAAGGCCCGGCCCAAAACTATAGGCATCAAACTATAGGCACAAAACCATAACCGCAAACTATATGGGCAAATCAGAATGCTCACGAAAGATAATTGGGCAGTGGAGTTGCCCCCACCCAGGGAATATTCCGCAATTCTCCTAGGGTTGCGAGTTAACACGTCAACGGGACGCACTCCTGATGACGAATCGAGTGATCCCGTATCCGATAACCAAGCTTCGGAGGAAACACCTCCAAGAAATTAAGCCTCTGCTTTCGGACGGCAGATGAATTAACACATCTTGAAGGCGATTACCTGATGTGTACCAGTGCTAGCTCTTATCATATCTTCACAAATTCACGTGGTTAGGCAAATGTGTGGCGTTTCTAGCAGATACACACACACACACACACAATATACAAGCAAATAGTGAAGAACACCGAAAGAAAATCGAATAAGAAAATGCATCAGCTGTATACCAAGCAATAACATGGCAATTCCACATCAGTTGAGTGTACTTGAGTTTAGAAATCGAATTCGTACACGCGGCAGTGGCCTGGTGTGTTGAGCATTGGTTACATTTTTAGTGATTCTAACCGTTATACCGTCAGTTCCGATCACCGGTTCTTCACTATCGTAGCAAACGTTATAATTGGTGACCCCCACGTGATCTGTACACACAACACACCCCTATCCCATAGTAAACAGGGCTTTACTGCTACGATCCTGACTTCCCCATAGAGCACCGGCACGCTCACGAGCACCGACGTCCTCTCGCTGCGCCTTTCGCACACGAAGTTGACCGTAACAAAGTTACTGAGGAGGGAGTGGCGTGGCGTTTCTAACAGATGCACACACAACACACAAACGAAAATCGAATAAGAAAAATGGATCAGGCCAGGATTGGATTTCTAAACTCAAGTACATTCGACTGGTATGGAAACGCTATATTATTGCTATGGTATACGGCTTTAATGGGTGTGCTTTTGGTGGTGTTGTTCTTCACTATTGGTCGTCTGTATCTACTAGAAGCGCCACACCACTCACTTCCCAGTAACACTCGTTACGATCAACTTTGAAATGCGAACGACTGAGCAAGGAGCGAGCGCGAGAGCGATCGAGAGAATGTCAGAGCAGGCGAGTGAAACGGTACTCTGCGTAGAAGTCGGGATGGTGTAGTAAAGTTCTGTTTACTATGGGAAATTGTGTGTTCTGTATACAGATCACGTCGGGGTCACCACTTTGGCGGATTTTTATTTATCGATACAGATGTTCCGCCGAACACTGCTTGGGAATAAAAGTCACTTTTCTTTTTTTATTCTGGCGATATGTCTTTATTTATTATTAAATTTAAAAAAAGGATTCCCGGTGACACACTCTTCGTTTATTTTAGAGTCGAGAACCCCCCACGGCGAATGTTATCACTTGACTAACTTAAAAACGTTTTTCAAGGGATGCAAAACTCACCCGGTTGTTCATCCCTCCTCTTCCGCTTTCTTATCCCTTGGTATCCTCTCTTTACCAAGGGATTTCTCCTTTTCAGGAGATCGCACCCGCACTTGTCCTACGATTTCGTATTGTTTGTAGGAATACTGTGCGGATGCACCCACACACACAGAACGTTGCTGTCCGTGTGGCCGGAGATATGCAGAGGATCGTCAGGATTTTCACACTTCTGCGGTATCACTTTGTGTACATTACCTGCGTGTGGTTTATGACCCTGGTGATTTCCTCGGCCGAAGTCATTATCATCGGCTGCGATATTTACATGGTTTTTATTTCCTTGTAGGAGCAGTGTTGGTTGTTTGGTTTAGTGTTTAACCTTTGTTCCCACAATAGTCCTTTCGATAAGGAAAACCAACTTGCGGTTGGCTCAAGGGAAGATCTAACATTTGTTTATTCCTTGGTCATACATTGATCGCCTGGGATTTTTCTGGCTGCCGCACCTGCCACTTGTGTTTGCCCAGCTAATGGGTCGTCAAACAATTTCTTTTCGGGCTAGTGTGTAGCGATTCTAACAGATACACACAATTCACAAGCAAAAATAGTGAAGAACACCGAACGAAAAAATCGAATAAGAAAAATACATCAGAACCGTATACCAAGCGATAAATACAAATAATTCACACCAGTGGAATATACCCGAGTTTGGAAATCAAATTCTAAACACGGTCAGTAGTCTGATGCTTCACTGCTTCGCTTTTCAACCGTTTCATCGCGTGTTCAATTCACATTCTTCACTATCCTTGCTTAACGCTACATAATTGGTGACTACGACGTGATCTGTACACACACGCAGCATACACTTCCCATAGTAAAGCAGAACTTCACACACGGTCACGACTTCCGCATAGAGCACAGCCTCCGATGTTTCCTCGTTTCTCTCGTTCGTCCGTCGTCCGCATACGAATCTGATCGTAACGAAGTTACTGCGGCAGGAGTGGTGTAGCGATTCTAACAGATACACACGATTCACAAGCGAAATAGTGAAGAACACGAACGAAAAATCGAATAAGAAAAATACATCAGAACCGTATACCAAGCGATAAATAACAAAAAAATAATTCACACCAGTGGAATATACTCGAGTTTGGAAATCAAATTCTAAACACGGTCAGTAGTCTGATGCTTCACTGCTTCGCTTTTCAATCGTTTCATCGTGTGTTCAATTCACCTTCTTCACTATCCTTGCTTAACGCTATAAGTGTCCTTCGACAGATGAGGAATCAGTCGAGAAATTTGGCCCACGAGTCTGTGGATAGGTGGAGTCGAGGACGCCCGTATGCATGTTCCCTTTAGCTGGGCGGAATGTTAAATTGGGCCCACATTGGGGTTGAGAACACGGTAAGTATGTCCCCTTTGGCTAGGCTAAAGGTATTTATCCCCACAGCGGTTTGTGCGGTTTGCAGGACCGCCACAAATGCCAGAAGCCATTTAAGACAGAAAAAGGGGATGCTGGTAGCGCCTTCGTAATGGGGCAACCCTGGCCATACCAAGCCCCTTTAATCTGCCCACGGATGCGAACCAAGAAGCATTCAGAGCCGTGCTATCTCGAGGCGAAATAGGCAAAGACCCGCCTATTGCCCACGCAGTCGAACCTAGAATACAGTGAAAGGAAATCACTTCACTATTGTGAAGGAGCTATTAGCCGGGTCGTGTGGATGGTTGAGACTGTCAGCCGTTATTCACAAGGTCATAGGTGCACGGTACACTCCGCCATCAAAATAGGGAAGAAGACGGGTGCTTATACACCGTCAAAATCCCTATAATGGACAGTCCGGACGAAGCGCAAGCTGGTAAATTAAATGGTGGTGGTCTATCGCCTGTTCCCTTCCCTATGATCCCTATTCTGTTAGGACCAAACTTTTAGGAAGAGGAGGTAGAACCATTATTTTTTTTTGTAACGTTTTTTTTCCTTATTTTCGTTTAAATTTGCAAACAACGCCCGGTGCGATCCCACGGACTCAAGCGTAAGCTTGTCATTCCTTTTCGTAGGTCACTTCACTTCTTCTTCCTCAAAGATGGTGGGGGAAGTTACTACGTAACAGTTATTGCAAGATGGAGATGTTAAGGATATCGCGTAAATAAATTACTTTTGGATAAAAATTGTCGAAAAAATAATGAAAAATCTGAAGATTTGATAAAGAAAAGCTATTTAATTTTAAATGTTATCCTTTTTATATTATTGTTTATATCGTTTCCCTATACGAAAAACATATTCCTTCTCTATTTTCTATTTTTTTAGATTATTAAAAGCAATATGAAAAATATAGCAGTTTTTAATATCAAGCAAAAAAAAAATGAACAGAGCATACCCCTCTCCAAAAAAAAAAAAATATTTTGCAACACTTGAACGTTGTAACAAAAATATTGTATAATAAGATTATACCAATTTCCGGACGTCCAAGGTCTTGTCCCATTTTCAGACAGTATCAGAGAAAACACATCAATTTGACCAGCGTTAAGTGAAGTCTCTTGTGGTTGAATAAACTCAACTTACAAGGCTCCGAGTGAAGTATTGAAATCAAGATTTAACATTGGTTTATTTCGACTGAGGTTTCTTATTAAGCTTTATACGTAATCCTCCTTAATAAATATTATATCAGCGTTAC
Source organism: Microdon myrmicae (assembly GCA_963931805.1). Classification (NCBI taxonomy): domain Eukaryota; kingdom Metazoa; phylum Arthropoda; class Insecta; order Diptera; family Syrphidae; genus Microdon; species Microdon myrmicae. The sequence goes on along the minus strand of OZ007498.1, from coordinate 93,670,494 downwards.
TTCTTTTCCCTATTGAATTTAGGAGATGCATTTTTTGAACTCCCAATGCATTTCGTAGTGGGGCCCAGTTTCTCAAACACCTTTCTTTCTATTCGTCATATTTAGTTCATAGACAAGTTCCAGGCATTGGAAACGCCTGAGTAATGATGACCATACAATCACGAGAGACGTTTTTCTTACAGCTTACAATTGTTACTACATCGTTGATAACTAAAAATCTGTTACTGATCTCACTGAATATATTATATAGGCCAACCAACATGCTATTCATCATAACCAATATATCATTACATCATGCGATCAATAAATCTTAGACCGTCTGGGAGAGACTCATAATATTTACCTCATCCATCATTCTGAATTCACACCCCCTGATTCCCCCTCGTAGGTGTGAACAGGGTACTCAATTATAATTAAACCAATAAAACTGCCATCATATTAAAAGCAAATAACGCGCAAGAACAACGACGAATAGACGGCTCCCATAGAAGACAATTGGAATGCAAACAGCTCTTCAGAGGTCTGGCTTTAAAGTCCGGGCTCAACGTTCACATGCTAGGCGAACAAAACCAAATCTAATTTGATCGGACATATACTCGTATTGAGTGCGGTCGATGTAGTTTCAGATCCCCTGAAAGCAGGTTTACCAGGTAACCCCTACCGCATGACGTCCCTTAACCATAAATGTTTCGGTTGCTAGCAATATGACCGCGTACGCAATTCTGGCGTTGGGAGGCATTCTCTTTGGCGGCACCTACAACCGTCGCGCCAGCTCATAGTTCACTGACATTGTTCTACTTTCGGTTTGGCTCAGTTAGGTTGAACCTGATGGAGTGAGCCGCTATGCCGTACAGTGTGAGCTTCATTCATCTGCCTTTGGGATCAATCATACCCCAAGAAGTGCCTGGAGATGTTAATATGGTATTCAGGACGTTAGGTGGATTTGGAGGCTTAAGTAGACTTCGAGGCTTGAATACAATGAGTCGAGTGTCCGGTGCAAATGATATGCACTTTAGGCAAATAATTGAAACTCATTAAGAGGCAATTGTAATGTCGAGTCATTGCACAGGGGCGCAGTATTTAGTTGGAGCGGATAAGTGCCTTTGGAGATTGTTAGGGGGTCGAGTGGATGTTGATGGGTTTTGGAAACTGTTTATGTATTACAAGGTCGAAACTATAGTTGTAGTAAAGTGGCTTAGTAAATATATTCACTGAATGGAATGGGGATTGGATGTGGTAAGTGGAAGTGCCCCATGAATGGCCCTGGTGATCTACTAGGCCATGTTGTGTTTTAACTGGAGATATAGCCAGTCAAACACTACATGCTATTCGTTGGATACAATATACAATAAACTTTAAGCGACTCAATTAGACTTCTTGGCGCGGTTTCGTGTTACTTTAATGAGATGACACTTAAATGCGAGTTAGCTTGTTGTATCTTGACTATAATAGTGTAAAGTGCAAATCTTGAAATGGAATCAGTAGTTGTAAGATCAGGTAAAATCTATTAATTTTCTATGGAAACTATCCATAAGATTCTTATGAAGAATTACCAAATAAATTGATCAGTTACATATTGTCAAACCTTTCCCTCGATATATCATAGACTGTTGAGTTAAGTGTTGAGAAGCACGAATCCAATGTTGGTATATGTACGTGCAAAACATTGCAATTAATAAAAACTTGAAAGCGTGTTCCTATTCATTGTCGTGCGTTGAACATGCGAAGACTTTGAGTTGCCTCTTTGCAATTTGGACTATAATATTGTAGAGTTAGTGAAACAGTGAAGATCGTGATTCGATCCCATGCTATGAAGAGGATAGAAGCAAAACCCATACCATGGCCTGGTGTACACGAGGATATAATAATTTACTATTTTATGGGCTATGATTTGCTTTTTTAATGCTCCGGTATATTGCTCTAATTTTTCGATTCTCTTTTTGTGCTATTGTCTTCACCACGACTGCAAGTCTATCATCTTTTGGAAGCGCCACGCTGCTGCCTTCCTTGTATCTAAGTTGTGATCACCTTACTGGATCAACGGTGCACTTACCAGTTCCTTGGGAGAAAATGGTTTAAGATTTCGATTTACTGTCAAAGAGTGTTTCGATATGCCAACCTCTTGGTCACCAATGTCGTGATGATACGCACATGCTAACACGATCTTAAAGAAATTCGAAATGCCTTTTTTATCAGTAACACTACTATTTTATTAATCGTTTTAAAACCACGGTAAGATTAACATAACATTTATTTTTACAGAGTTAATATAAGAAGGTGAAAGCACCACACTTAATATTGCTTACCATCCCATTACATATACAAACAAACTAACGAAATCTGAAGCAAGTCCTGCCCCCTAAGTCAACCTTTTTTGTCGCTAAAGGATTGAAGGAGGAAAAACATAAAACGTATCACGATAAATTATATAAATCAAAACCAAACTTGATGAAAATAGTCATTTTTTCGTCGCAGTCGAATTATCTGAACATCGATAAAAATAAAAGTAAACACCTGATCCTGATCGTACAATCCCCGGAAGAAGCAACTCGCCACATTCGTTCGCCACATGGCGTCCAATTGAAATAATTTGTTTTTCCTCTTCTAAAACTTTTGAAATAATCTGGCGCAATTGATGTAATTCGAAAAAAACAAAAAAACAAAAAAAAAACATTTTCGCCGCAATAGTAGCTAAGATACGTCGGCACTTTGGGTGGAAGGTGTTGAAATCTTCCTTCCCGGGAGGCAGACCGCCAATAACATTTGCTGGTGTATCTTTTGGGCCATCGCGTTTTGGTCGATGTGGTTTCGGCTCTGAAATAAATATCTGAGCGATTGTATTTGTAGATACAAAATACTTAAACCGAATATATTTGAAATTCATTTAGCTGTTTGTTTAAAATTTGGGCTCGATTTGTCTTTCTGGTTTCGCAATGCTCTCCGGTACATAATTTAGCACACTTGCGATTTATTCACTTGTTTGTTGTTTTAATAATTCTATCTCCTTTTCGTAACCGTGAGAGGGAAGGGAAGGTGGTAAATACATGTTTAGTATTTTTAGAAATCGATTAGTTTCGCTTTTCCTCGGCCTTAAATCAGATCTGGTTCTTTTTTGTGCGTCTTTAAAGAAGATTATTTGTGTTTTTATTGTTGAAATATTTGGAAATTCATATGAATGCTTATTTTAGATGATTGCATGTTTGATTAGATACAAGGAAGAAAAAATAATTCAGCTATTCTTAAGGAAAAAATGCACATATCATTTTTTTGTTCATGTTGTGTGCATTTTTTATTTTGTTCTTTCTCTTATATTTAACTTAGTTGCTTATTGCTTAAATTCTAGCTTATTTATATTATATCCTAACTTACTGGTCCCCTGTGGACACTTTAAGCTAAACCTGCCTTGAGTACTGTCATGGATTGTTGCCTTTCGGCTTAATTAGTTGTCGACTTATCTTATATTAATCTCTATCGATTATTTACTAAAACAAAGAAGATTTAGAGTGATAAGAAACCTTGGGGTTTTTTTACACCTAATTAAACTTGTTACGTCTAAAACCACCCACCCGGTAATACATACCTCTTTGGAGCCAGTCTCCACCAATTAATGCGGTACACGCAAAATCATCCAGTAAAAGGATGAAGCACTCCCCAAGCCCTAGCATTGCCCCATACATTAAACGGACCCACATCAAATTCAATATCAAACAAATTGAACTAAACGTTCAATTTGCCCATATTGAATTCAATATAAATCCAAGACGTGAAATACGGACCAAATGTTCAATACGCAAATTCCCCTGTACGCAAATCTGCGGACCAGATGACCAACTTTCAAGTAAAGTCGGTAAGAATCATAAAATGCGCGGCGGCAAATTTATGACTCTGTAAAGGATGGTTCACCCTAACCAATTTCCACAGACAACCTCGCTTTCCTTTTAGCTAACCAATCAATTAACACCATAAAAACGAACCCCACGTTCGTTTTATCGTAGCACCCACAGAGAGGATCATAAAGGCACATTAGCAAGATCCTTTGCTGATTGTCCTTTTGTGTTTCCCTGTTGAACCGACGCCGAAAAAGATAATGAAAGGAAGCGGCGACGAAGAAAAAGGCTCATACAGAACCAAGGAGATATCCTTCGATCTGCTGGACGAAAGATAAACGTTTTCGTTCGGGGAGGAAGATAAAACTACAGAGGAGTTGATTAGAGATAGTGACGGTGACGGTCGATGGTTGGTTCTAGTCGTTACCCAAGGCGGTCGAGGGTTTGTTTTCGACGATAGTGTGTTGGTCAACCGGGTAGTAACAAAAAGTATTTATGAAATATAGATCAAATAAATACCGTGAAATAAATTAAGCAACCGTAAGACTATATAATAACCAAACTAAGTGCCGTGTAATTAATTAAAAGTATTTATGAAAAATAGACCAAACAAGTACCGTGTAATAAAATAAAAATTTACTAGTAAGACATAGTTCCGGAAATGAATACCGTGAAATAAATTAAACAACCGCGCGCTTATAATGCTGAAACTAAGTGCGGTGTAATAAACTTAAAAGTATTTATGAAATATAGACCAAACAAGTACCGTGTAATAGAATAAAAATTAATTAGTAAGACATAGTTCCGGAAATAAATACTGTAAAGATAAGTCGTGTGTTTTTGTGGTGCCCTCGTCAGAAAGCGATCAAGGAAGCACAAGGAGCACGCATCCCCCAACCGTCTAAACAGGGTTACGGAGTCTCAACGCCGAAGTCGTAAGGTAAGAGTCTATAGCGTTTGAAATAATAGTGAAAAAGATCGTGTGATTCGAACTGAGGCTATGACAGCTCGAATCACGAAAAAAAAATTACCTAAGCGTTACTCATCAGGCTACTGACCGTGTTTAGAATTTCAATTCCAAACTCGACTATATTCCACTGATGTGAATTATTTTAATTTATCGCTTGGTATACGGTTCTGTTGTATTTTTCTTATTCGATTTTTTCGTTCGTGTTATTCACTATTTTTGCTTGTGAATTGTGTGTATCTGTAGAGTTGCCACAAGTCCATTGCAAATACATTACAAATAAAATATCCAACACCCACATGACTAAGTTCAAAAAAGACAACAAAATAAAAATAAAAAAAATAATACAATAGACTTACTTCACTAATTTAACCCTTTTTTTTAAATTTATTATTGTTAAAAGTTATCTAACACTACTCTAACCTAAGAAAAGCTAAATTTTACTATACCAATTTCGGGGGGCAGGTCTTTAGTTTCCATTCAGCCACCAGAACTGTTGGGGTAGTTTCTCAACTTCCTTGTGATCTCTGTGAGATATCGTCTTTTGTACCGCATGCACTCTTCTTCTCTGCGACTTCCAGCCCACAACGTATCCGCTTATCTATGGCCGATAGACGTACGTGGAAAACCAACGGTATTCCAGATTCACCTTGAATGAGGGCCTATCATATCAAAGTAAAGAAAAGCATCTGGTGCATCAAAGTCATTGCGATGAACTCTCTCAAAGATCACGTAGTATGATTTGGGTAATAGGCCCCGAAAATTAAATTTTTTTTATTTTTTTATTAGACTTCTCTAGGGAGAGGCGAACCTTAAGCGCCGAGTGGAGATGCCATCAAATAACTGTTGCAGTTCTTTTTGAACAGTTGCAGGTTGTAACGCTCCGGGAACACTCGCGTGGGAAGACACTTCCACAGCTCGTGTGAAAAGTGACAGCGACAGTGAACATACAAAGACCTCTCTTGATAAAAACAGTCAAAACAAAGTTATTATATATAAATATAATGAAATGAGAACGAAGCCACGGGTTTTGACAGTCAAAACACAGATTAATACTAACCAACTGTGAGAGTGTATGTCAGCGCAAAAAAAAAAAAAAAAAAAAAAAAAAAAATAAGGGAAACAAAGAAGAAAAAGAAAAACAAAACAGAAATAACAAATAAAAATAAAAAAGAAACAAAAGGAACTAAAATATACAGAAATTACAAAGTGAAGCCAACCTAATAACTGGTTTAAAACAAAGACTGGCCTGCTATCTTGGATGCAACAAGCTCGGTGTATTGACCCTCAGCATGCAGAATGGCAGACAAAAAACAAAAAATTAAAAAATTGAAACCGAAGTCGGCGTTAATAAAACGCCCGGCGATCTCCCCACTAACACGAACGACAACAAAAATAAACAAGCCAAACGAGGCAATAGCAGACTTGCTCGAAAAAGCGCAAAAAATGGAAGTAGACAATACATTCCTCCCGGTTCCATATAATGACGGCCATGTCACCAATAACATGTTTGCATGTTTAGCGAGTACCGAGACTGAGGACAAGGAAGAGGAAATCAGCGATCTTGAAACAAGGCCAGCCCGAGCAAGGGTGCAATTAGCAGAGAAGCGACGCAGGAAAAAGGAATCTGCTGAAAAGGAACAGCTAATAGTGAAACAACAGCAGCAGAAAAATCAGCAACAATGTGCACAACAGAAGCCAAGCCAACAAAAAGGATGTCCACCGCAACAGATTACACAACAACAACCACAACAAGAGCAACAGGCAGCAAAAAGGAAAGCGAAGATGCCACCCATCAACATTACAGATATGGACTGTAACGAACTGGTAAGTCTATGTAAGCTTTCTATTGGGGAAGATTTTTCAATTAAAAGGCTGATAGGGAACAGGTTTGCCATACAGACAAATTCGGTTGAGGATTTCGAAAAAATGAAAAATGTGCTAAAAAGGGCCACCGCGGAATTTTACACGTACACCCCGAAAGAAATAAAGAATATAACGGTTCTACTAAAAGGTGTTGACCCTGAAACAGAACCACAAGTTCTATTACAAACGCTACGAGAGCTTAACTGTAATGATATTGAGTTTATCGCGGTAAAACCTTTCAATACTGCTAGGGCTAGATGGGAGAATCGTAAATTACCATTCTTCCTGGTGCAGCTGGGCACCCGGTAGCAAAATTGGTGGACTTAGGTAAATCACCATCCTGAACCATCGAATCACATGGGACAAATTGAAAAAAGGCAGAGATATAATCCAATGTCTTCGCAGCCAAAGGTTCGGGCACTCAGCAGCAAACTGCGAAATGCAGTATCGATGCGTAAGATGCGAACAGGACCACAGCGCAGAACAATGCACGTTAGGTAAAGAAAGGGTAGACGACAGATCTCTTCTAAAGTGTGTAGTTTGTAAGAGTGAGGGACACCCCGCTAATTATCGAGGCTGTCCTAAAATCCGCGAACTACAGGAAAAAAGTTTTCACAGCAACGAAAAATAGAACGCCCGATAGTTCAAGCCCGACCAGCACTAAATGTAACACCCCAGTTCTCGTATGCTCAAGTAACAGCTGGTAGGAGAAACACGCCACAACCCACCACACGGGTACCGCCGCAACATACTGTGCTTCCAGAAACAATAACACTAGCAGATGTGCTCACAACCTTGCTCGCTATTCAGACGCAGATGACACAAATGCAAAAACAAATAAAGGACCAGGACACTAGAGTAGACTGGGTCTATTCGCAATTGTCTAGCCAGCCGTCAATATAAACCCTCCAACAGAAAGCACAATTAAAGCTTTAGTCGTGAATGTAAATTCACTTATCAGAAACGAGAGAAGAGCCGCTCTCTTTAAACTGTTGCAAGACGAAAATCCTGACGTGCTTCTGGCTAGCGAAACTAAGCTGAATCAGAGGCATAAACTATGTCACACAAACTACGACATTATACGAAGAGACCGACCCAACTCCACGCAAGGAGGAGGGGTGGCAATCTTTGTTAAAAAACAACTTCAACATAAGGTAATATATAGTGGTGAGATGCGCAGATTTCAGGTGCTTGAAGCGTGCATTATCCGCATAACCCTCCGACAAGGTAGGGGGATGTATGTGATATCTGCCTACGCACCGGAAGCACATCAACAAAATCTATTTATAGTGGAGCTAGAGACTCTTTTCCAATGCTTACAACTTTACTCGGAAGGGAACTATTACATCGTAGGTGGCGATTTGAATGCTAAACACCCAAATTGGGGAAATAGCATATCCAACACGTGAGGAAATCAACTAGCTAGTTGGCTAGATCAACATCACATTGAATATAAGGCTGACCTGCTAGCTACAGAATATCCTTCTTTCCCCAAAGGGGGATCGTTCCTCGATATTATGCTTATTGACACACGACTTAAACATACACATACTAACAGACAAAATATAAAGTGCCTACGCACAATTGAGTATGACAGCGACCATTGTGCATTATCAATCGTAATAAAAACACCAAGCGAAGTTGTGGATCTCGGTGAATGTATGATACCGCAACCCTATAACTATGGGGGTATGCGATGGACGCGTTTCACGAGAACCTTAACAAGAGAAATTCGCTTAAAAGATATTAACCCTCCTACCAACGGAAACATACCCAACGATGATATCGACAAATACATACAAAAAATGGACGAAACCATAAAACAAACTATGGACAAAACAATACTAAAAACCATACCTACGGACAACATGAACATGTACCGAAACGCCACAATCAACGCACTCCACAGAAAAAAAAGTAGACTTCTGTCTCAACGAAAACTACGGTACAGACGATTTATTGATAGGCACGACCAGGAGATAATATCACTGAAGTCCAGATTAAAAAATCTCTAACAGCTGATAAAAGCCAACTATAGGCTATCAGCAAATTTGTATTGGAACAACAAAGTTCGGGCGGTAAAATCCAACAACCCCAGTAGTATGTCCCCGCAAATTAATAAAATATTTGGACGGAGTAATGAAAACGAGATTCAGTGTCTCCAAATACCACGAACTGACGAAAACCAACGAATTCTGGCAAATATAGACATAGACACGAACAACGCCATCCTAAATGACGAAGTTTTTGTGTTTGAAGATCCCTTGGAAAAAGTGAATGCTGTAGGGGTCGTCTTTCAAGAACTGTACAAGGCAAATGAAGTAATTCGTCGCAACCATGACTTGGAGGATAAAGTTCTACTGAATTATCGTCATCTTCGAAATGACATTTCACAGTGGCGATCAGAAAACCAAAGTTTTATCGAATTCAATAATGAAAATACGGCAAACGCCGAGATCACTGTCGAAAGTGCCAACAGCCTTTTGATCACTAGTGAAGACATCCATGGCGTCTTTGCATCATTAAGAAACAAAAAATTTGTTGGAATCGATGGAGTACCCAATATCGTACTCAAACATCTTCCTCCAATCGCAATGGACATATATGCAGTCTTGTTTAACAACGCTCTGAACAACGCACACTATCCAGTATGTCGGAATAAGGCCATCATCCAACCGTTACCAAAAAGAGGGAAAGACAGGACAAACCCAAAAAATCTGCGATCGATCAGTTTGTTACCGAGTATCAGTAAAGTATTCGAAGAGGTTCTAAACAAGACTCTACTTAAATGGGTTTCGGACAATAACATTATTCCAAATAACCAGTTTGGTTTGAAAGCTGGTCATGAAACCACACATGCCGCAGCTAAACTGGTTTCAGACATTCAGTGAAATAAAAATCTGAAACAGTGCACAGGTGCATGTTTGATTGACTTGGAGAGGGCCTTCCACACCGTTTGGCTAGAAAGGTTATACTTCAAGCTAATGAGACTAGGCATTCATAAACCACTACTGTATATACTATACGACATGTTGAATGAAAGGCAATTCGTCGTTAAAGTGGCAATGTGACCTCCAATATTACTCACCAAATAAAAAACGGTCTGCAACAGGGAGCGGTGTTATCTCCGATCCTTTTTAATATTTACACTAGCGACCTGGTAAGGTCCCTTCATCAGGCTATTGCGTCTGCAGACGATCTGATAATATATACAACAGCACCAAAAATTGAAATCATTAACGGATTATTACAAGGGGATTTCAATGATGTTCAGCGATACTGCGACAACTGGAAACTCAAAATCAATATCCAGAAGTGTGAAACCATCCTCTTTAGAACACCACTGGCTGAAGCTACCAGAGACACCAGGAAAAACTGGCGAAAGCTAGCTATTATGGGACCACACCAACAAACACTGGAAACCAAAAATGTAGTCAAATACTTAGGCATCTGGCTGGATCAGTATCTATATTTTAACAAACATGTGGAAGCTGCCCTAGCCAGGGCAAAGAAAGCTTACGCTATGACAAGAAGACTGTTTCATAGTAGTCAACTTGACAGCAGAGTTAAAGTTATATGCTACATGGCTCTCATCGGACCAATGATCATATATGGATGTCCAGTGTGGTTTAATGTGGGACCTAGCTTAATGGAAAAGATTCGGATTTTTGAGAGGCAATACCTCAGTACGTGTCTCAATTTACATCGGACTCCTGAATCTGATCACAAAAAATATCATCCCAATGAAGCGTTGTACAGTGGGGCCAATATAAACAGAGTGGATAACTTTATGATCAAGCTGATCCGAGGGCATCTTGCGAGATCAATGAGCTCCCCGAACGATTTAATTTTTGGTGCATATTACCCAAACAATATGTATTATGAGGGGGTACGTCGCAATGGCTTTTTTCCACCAGAAGCATTCCTTAGTCTTGACATGAACGGCCTTATACAAAATGAATCCGCTATACTGTTGATTTATCACATGCGTCGGTCGGGTACAGATAAACGAATATGTTATAATCGAGAAGTAGCGCACACTAATGAAGAGAGCCTGCAGTTCAGTAGGGCAGTAGCACAGAAAGACCGAAAAGACACGAATAAGCAACACCAGAGATTTTGGTGGCTGAGTGGCAATTAAAAACCTATTTCCTTATAAAACTGGCAAAAAAAAAAGGGAAGTAATAATAATAATAATAATAAAGCCCAACAAACTACGAAAGCTTACATCGATTTAGCATTTCGAAGTCTTGATATTAGGTTTAGGATAGAGTTAAGGTTAAAAAAAAAAAAAAATTAGTTTAGTATTTAAGTTATTAAATAAGAAAAACAAAGTTTTTTCTGTTCTTCATTTTCTTTGTTTCTAATTAAGTTCCATAAAAATTCATGTAAATAAAATAATAATAAGGTCGAAAGACAAATTTTCATGCTTTAAGCGTATGCATGTAACTTAGAGAGTCTGCAAGGGAGTAAGTTAAGAAATAAGATAACATAAGCTAGCGTTTAATCATTTTTGTCTAGCGAATAAGTAAATTATAATAATAGGAAGAAATAAAAAATGATATTAAAAAAAAAAAAAAAAAACCGCTCCCCAGCTTCCCCGCTCTGTAACGGAACGAGTTCTGAGACAGGGATGTTCGCGCTGTCGGGAGATAAACCATAAACGGGTGTGATCCGTCGGATTCTCTTGTGGAGCGCATATAGACCGAATTGCGTGGAACAATGCCAAGAATCTCCGAAGAAAAGCACCCGTGATAATATCTGTAAAACAGACAGAGGTCGGCTACGCGCCTTCGATGTCATAGCGACTGTAGTCCCGACGTCAGCACCGAGTCCCCGATCAGGCGGACTCTAAAAAGATAACTCAGTTTTCCTGAGGCTGATCTGGCGATACTCGATACGTGTTTATGCCATGATACATTCCCACAGACCGTGACGCCGAGCAATTTCAAACTTTCCCCAGCCTCGAGGGCCCGGCCATTCAACATCAGCTGTGGAACCGATGATCCAGTTTTCTTTGTGAATGTTGTATACTGGGTCTTCGTTGCATTGAAGTCGACAAGATTGGCCTTTCCCCACTGCAGGACTTTATCCAGAGCCTGATTCAGAGAGTCAATCTGTCTACATCTCAGCTGGTGCGACGTTGATGCACCAATCGGCCGATCACTCGAAAAGGAGGAAGCAAGCGTACTGTCATCCGCAAAACTGAACACTTTGTTATCCGTTGTCTCCAACAAATCATTTATGTGAAGCAAGAACAAGGTTGGAACCAAAATAGAACCTTGGGGCACCCCCGAATTAACAGGATATAGATCCGAACACTTGCCGTCCACAACAATCCGGATCGATCGATTCTCGAGGAAGCTCCTCTCCCAGTCGCAAAGCTGTTGGGAATGTCCATATGAACAAAGTTTGCTCAGCAATGCCCCGTGCCAGACGCGGTCAAAAGCCTTGGAGATATCCAATGCGACCGCCCTTGACTCACCATGCCGTTCAATCGCAGATGTCCATATATCGGTTATAAGTGTCAAAAGGTCTCCTGTGGACCGCCTGCCACGGAATCCTCGAATGAATTCATTGCTCTCGCAGCATGTCCTCGGATCAATTTGATCATAAAATTATCTATCCTGTTTACGTTGACGCCATTATATAAAGCACATACCGTTGCGTGCTAATATCCAAAAAAAAAGTTTAAACGCATTGTGTATGTGTATTTTTTTTTTTTCTTCCAGAGAGTTTGAAGTGCATTAAAGCGTCAAATTACAATACGATTAGAAGACGAGGAAGGTGCTAACGAAAGAAAGTAACAGTGTGCATTAGTCATGAAGGTTTGAATGTCACACCGACGAGGAATGATGTGATCGGGTAGAACACCCTATTCGTGTACCTCGGCTGAAGAATGATTACGTTTATTTGTAGTTCGGAAATTGGTTTTCAGCGTAAACTCATCAACACTTTCTGAATGATCGGTATCGCGGGCGGAATATTTGCAGAGCTAGTTGAGCCACGATTTCAATAATACTTGGAGAAAAGAGATAAATCAAAAACAATACGCCCATGCTTTAACGATGAAATTGAAAGATTTAGTCCTTGGTCCGCAAACACTTCCACCACCACCCGTTTTCGAATCCTATAGACCATCGCTGTTTTGGATACGCCTGAAAAAATTTGGAAATAGAAATGTAGTTTATCGCACGAAGTATTTACTGCATCTCTTAAAAAATCTCATACATTTGGCCGCACTTTTCGTATATTCGCATATACGGTGATTCCAATTAAAACTTGATTCGACACCCAAGAATCCAGGGTTACTTGGGGTCGACGATTTAAGTGATGTTTATCGGCGGTGTATTTATATTTGGGTTGGTTTTCGATTATAAGGAGCATCAATGAGTTTTCAAGGTATTAAATTCTATTCTGTTAGATAATCCCCGTTGGTGTACCTTCTTGAGGTCGAAATTCAATGAATTGAGCATATTCTACCGAATGTTAATAAGGTTTCAATAAATTGCAACATTCAAATGAGTAGGAGAAACACTGTGTGCTATCATCAGCAAACCACTGAGGGGAGACGAAGTTTAAGAGCGGGAGAAGTGAGATTGAAGTCGAAGAAGGTAGGGTAAGAGTTTGCCCACCACAGCCATCGAAAAATGGGTTCATTAGAGCCGTAAGAAAGGTGATGAGCGTGTGGGGGTTTACGTATAGTCTACCTAACATGGGCACTTAATTCACTTACCTCCCAACAATGGTTTATTGAGGTTCCATCTACTGTTCCACGAACTCGGCAAAACAAAACATCGGTTAACTGCTTGAATTGTTTTTTTATTTGTCCAAATGGTTATTGTTAATAAATGTTAATTGACAGAGTTAAACGGCTTTGATAGAAGATCCCACACCGGGATACATTTTACATAACTTGAATGCCTTATTACACTTCACGACGTTTTCTTTGTTGTGGTTTATTTAATTAAAATGGTACGCTCACTAAGATGATTCATTACAACAAAAACCCGCGAAGTTACTTTACAGCGGTTTATAGTGTAAAAGTTTTAGGTTCAATCTCCTCACAAGAAATGTATTACTACGCGAGAATCGGACACTTATATATTTTGCGACTTCGTCCAACACACGACCTCGAGATGTATCTCGTTAGATAACTCGCACTCAATAAAGCAAAGGTTCGCACTCGACTGGGGATAAAATCTGACTCGCCAGTGTTTGTTGCCGTCAACATCCACTAGCCGTGATTCTGATGGATTTCCAGATCTAAGGGTAGCCAATCCGATCTTCTCCTGGGTGATAGCCAATGGGAGATCGAATTAGCGTTTAATGGGAGGGTTTCCCATATGACCGCACGGCCAAGTGCGATGCCCTTTCGCTTGAAATACCGACAACGAACGATCCTGCACTTGTTCAAACAAGGAACAAGCATAAGGGCTGCAGGCATTGTTATTGTAAACCATCGTAATGATCGCCGGAGGAAGAAATAGGTTTCTGTGTCTTATGTAAACAGAAACGCTATTTCGAGGGTCGTACGATGAGATGCACATTGTTTTTAGTTTAGCCGATGCTACATGGGAACATTATCGTGTTTACTTATCGCTCACGATCATGCCGTTGTAGGCCATCGATTCTTCGGTGAAGATAGGTTTATTTATCATAGCAGTAGCTAGGGTAGCTATTGATTACGCGAATGTAGTGGTACATAGGTACGATGGTGACGAATTTGACTTGCAGATGTGCAAGCATATGCCTCACCCAGGGTGGCCATGGACCAACGGTTGGTAGGTAAAATAAACACAGTGGGGTTACTGTGTGTTTGTTTTAGTTTTCAGAAAGGAGCATCATAGGACATGATCGTGGTTATGATTGTCCCAACAACAATCATGTTCATGTCAAATCCTATAATCAGTTGGTGGCCGATAAAATGGAAATTGGTTGAAACTGTTGCGAACCCAATGGATATGGGGGCAATGTTTGGTTACGAATTGGTAGGAAAAATATCGGCTGCAGCTGTGTCAATAAGTACGCTGCTCGACGTGCCTCCTTGGACCAATGGATTGTTGGAACGAGAACACGCTGAAAGATTGGCGTATGTTTATCGATTGTGATTGCTGACGAGCTGAGCCGATAGGGTTGGAATGGTTCGTATATTCTGAACAGAATAATTTGACGATATGCATGCATGCTAGAGTTTTACTTTCAGGTGAAAAATGATGCAGGGTAGCTTACGCTGCTCGATTGCAGGCAAGTAAAATGGCTTTGAATGGTAAGATGAAGGCAGGTTAATTTAAAGAGAATGGGTGCTTTTTTGGGAATGTCTTAAAGAACCCCCACAGGCGGAATAGAAGAGACGAGGGTTTCGTAGGTTTCAGGGGTTAGTATAAAATGCGATGGAGGAGAGCAGGCTTGGGCAGTTGGGGGGGGCTACGTGGAGCGATCGGGAAATATAAGGATTGGAAAATTCTTTCAACCAGCGTTTCACAAAACAAAGGGCAAAGTTGACCCTGGGGATAATTTCATCAATATGAGGGATGAAGTTAAGTTCCCTATCAGATAAGATGCCAAGGTCACGAATCGATGGTATAGGTGGCTGAGGTGGGGGGGGGGGGGGTGGGGGGTTACGGGAGAGGGAGACAAAGTGGCATTTGACAATACTAAGTTCGAGGTAATTGTTATGGCACCAGGTTGAAAAGCTGTCGAGATCCATTTGGAAAACTTAGGAGCCGAGAGGAGAGCGGATCGTTTTGTAGAGTTTAGTATGGTCCGCATAGTGATTGATACTGGAGTCTATGTCGTTGGTAGTAAGAATGAATAGGAGGGGTCCTATAAGACTGCCCCAGTGAACCCGTGACGAGGGAAGAAAAGCCTGAGGATAGCTTAAAGAGGATGAAATTGTGGAAGATTTTGTCAAAGGCCTTGCGGAAATCGGCTGTGATATACAGTGATTACATCGACTTCGGTGCCATTCTCTAAGGCACGGAGAGTGTGGGATGACAACTCTACTAGATTGGTGCTGGTCGACCTACCTATAAGGAAACTATACTGGTTGGGTTTTTTTTTTGTTTTCCGTAGGAAGGTGGAGATCTTCAAAAGATACCTCTGGACCGATCCGGAGGATTGCCGGGTTTTTACCGACTAAAACCAACTCCCGCCAGGCACATATGCCCTTGACCCCGTTGAACTTTCTTTTAGATATTCCATCGCGTGGCGGGAAGGAGTTTACCTGTCACTCCGCTCGTCACGTCGCAGCTGCTGCATCATGTCACATAGAATACCATTTATTACGGACCATGCCTGTTTTGAACTCAGCATGTATTCTATTACTTCAGCCGGAGTAACTGTCCGTCTCATATGTCTCTTCAAAATCAGTACTCTTTTCTATTTTGCCTTCACAATACAAGCAGTTTGGGTTATTCACATGCTTATACTTGTGCAAGTGTTGCCGAAAGCATCCATGTCCTGATATTAGCTGAGTCAGGTGGTAAATCAGCTCGCCATGTTTTCTTTTTACCCATGTTTCTACATCAGGTACCATGGTGTGGGTCCATCTTCCATTGGTGGAAGAATCCCACCTTCGTTGCCATTCCCTTAGGCTTAAGAGTTGTAATTGTGACCACATTCTCCGACCATTTTATTGGAAAAACTCGTGCAGTGCAGTGTTTTCTTTACCTGCAATGCCAAGTGGCATCCTCCCGACCAAAACATTTATCGCATCTTCGGATACCGTTTGGAATGCACAGCACACTCTTAGTGATGCCACCCCATGTGCTGAGTTCACTCCTCTCATGTACGCCTTATACTGTGCGGCTCCTGCCCATATGCGAGCTGCATATATGCTGTTTGGGTGATAGATAGATAGATAGATTGAAAATCTTTGAGAGCGGGAGAGAAAAAAAAGAGGCACTTTTTTTTAAGGACAGCAACGAGTCCATTAAGGCCAGGGCTGAAATCGTCTTCAAGTAAGTTTAATTTTTCTTCAACTAGGTGATGCTGAATAAGTTGAGAGATGAAATGGAAAGAAAGAAGCAAATATATTGGCAAGAATAATAATAATAAAAATAATATATTGGTTCGGATGGGCGTCAGATTTCCGTTTGTAATTTATAAATTGGAAACAAGATTTGGGGTTGTGGCGACTCTAACAGATACACACACAATTCACAAGCAAAATAGTGAAGAGCCGTATACCAAGCTATAACATAACACATGTGTGGAGTATAGTCGAGTTTAAAAATGAAATTCTAAAATCGGCCAGTAGCCTGATGGGTAACGCTTAGGTAGAATTGTTGGTGATTCAAACTGTCATAGCGTCAGTTCGAATCACACGTTCTTTTTCACTATTATTTCAAACGCTATAGGGTCACTGATGAGGTTGTTTTGTGTTTTTGAGAGATAATTGGAGTAGAGAGAGAATTGTAAAGCTCGGCGAATTTATGAAAGGAACTGAGATAGTTGGAGCAGTCCAGGGAGGAATGGGTACTAGGGAAATGTTCCACAAATTATGCATCTTGTGCCGAAGAGTGCGGAGTTTGCGGATGTACATTTAAGCGGACTGAGTTAATTAACCGATATCCTATGTTGAGAATAAGAGACATGAAGGGAAATGGCATTGTGGTTTCCTTGTAGAAAGTGGCAGTATCTTCTTGTACCTCTAGATTATTAATGCGAAATGCGATTTTCGTAAGATAATAATTTAAAAGGCGAAAGTTAGCTTTGCGAAGTTGTAGGAAAAGCTGTCGTGGGTTGGTCAGGGTTGGGCTACGCAGTCATAATATTGTTTAAGGGGCTTGGAGACTATGGGCATCTGAGAATTTTAAGGGGTCCGTCGTAAACCCAAGGCCAAGTTTACTCTCGTCTCCATATGTTTTGGGCATTACTAATTTGACGGAGGCTTGGACCGGTGAGTCCTCTATAAAGAGACATTCCTTGGTACTGGTGGGGTTTGGGATGTGAAAGGATTGATCGTCCGACAACGTCAGTGATGGAGATGGAGGAGGTTAAAATCGCCAAGAACAACGATATCGTCTAGGAAAGTACTTACCCGGTTATGTGATCAACCTAATCAAGGTGCTATTGCGAGTTCGTATGAAACGACATGTCGTCAGGGAGGTCTATAAAATGACGTATAAAAACTTTGGGCCGTGATAGATGTTTATTACGACATTTGAATGTCAAGCAGCACACCACGGCAAAGGGAATCAGGCCATAGCCGTTCAACATCGTCAATAAGACAATTAATACTGAGGATAAAGTTGGTTTCGGTCAGAGCGTATATATCGAAAGGGCGGGTGTGTCTGTGGGGGTGGTAGGTAGGAGCCTGCACGGACGCGGTTTCACTGCGCCCCCAACACGTCACTGGAAGGATACAACCGGAATTTTCACCAACGGGGAAAAGGAAAAGGAAATAAAACGCACTGACTTGTAATTCGATTTTTTATGCCCGGACCCGGTGGCGGTTGAATTGCGACTGACTATGGAATTGAAAATCCATTGCGTTGTGGTAGTGGCATCATAAACTCATTGTCACTTCCTAAGAATCTAGTGGAAGGGTTGCTATGCCTATGCATATGAGTTTAGTTCCAGCGAATCCTTGCCGTATAAGCTAAGTTGGATTCGTTGGTTGTGTATACCGGGAAATTGAAATTGCTTGGGTGCAAGAAGGGGTATCGTTTAGATAGAAATGTTAACCGAGATAATTTCGGGGGAAATGTGCGCGGTTTCGTATACTTGCTAATGTTCCGTTGAGGATTTGAATATACGCTTTGTTAAGGCATATGAACTTCGGAGAAATGTGTGCGGCTTGGTATACTTGCTAATGTTCCGTTGAGGATTTGAATATACGCTTTGTTAAGACATATGAACTTCGGAGAAATGTGTGCGGCTTGGTATACTTGCTAATGTTCAGTTGAGGATTTGAATATACGCTTTTTTAAGGCATATGAACTTCGGAGAAATGTGTGCGGCTTGGTATACTTGCTAATGTTCCGTTGAGGATTTGATTTTTGCATGTTTGCAGGTTAGGGTTGTGGGTTGGTTCTCCGTGTGATGTAGAGAACCCCCACATGTCCATTTTGTAGAATCGATTGCGTTTTATAGCGGAGATCTGTGCCATTTTGATAGTAGATGGTTAGGGGAAGAGTATTACGAGTCTCTTAGAGGGCTATGAGGATGAGGACTGATTAGCATCAAAAAGATTTGTGAATATATTGGCGAATAGCCGAGATCTCTTTTACCACTTTTTTCCAAACATACTGAAATTTTTGTGGAATTTAATAAACACGTTGCGAAGGCTAGGAAAGACTGTAGATAGACCTTCCTGCTGAATGGAAAGCTTGGCGCTGGTTTTCTTTTACCTTCATAGGGGACAGAATCAGATTTGTCGTGGAGATAGGAAAGATAGAGGCGGACATTCTCGTCGGTCAATTTTTTTCTAAGTTTAGATAAGGTGTAACGACATCCAGATGAATTGATTGTTTGCTGTGTGATTTTAACAACTGGACGTAAGAAACCTGCCCCTAATTGCAGGTAAGTACTATGGGTTTGGAAGGTGGTTAACTTAAGAGGATGGGCGGTTCTTTGGGAATGTATTAACAAACCGCCACAAATTCATCTAGGGAAAATGCATATGGTAAGATTGGGATTTGCCTGGCAACCGAAGGTGCCGAATTGAGCTTGGGATTTATGATAAGTTCGGACAGAATTCTTGTAGGGAATTTTGAATGCGAATTGGTGCATGAAGGTAAGAATTCCCTTCCAGGAGCTTTCAGATTATACGTTAGGAAAACTTGATGAGTGAAGCATTTACAGGTGCTAATGCAATTGATTTAGAAACAATGGGAGTTGGGTTGTAGTTATGGGGGTTCTTCGGATAAGCTAAAAGAACCCCCACAGTTTGATGAAGCTAATTAAGGTACCAACGTTTAAAACTGATAATGATGAGCCTGCTGAAAATGAAGTAAGATGACCTATGCATACATAGATAAGATCGTACTAAGGTGGTTTTGTATGTTAGTGATTTGTTGACCGAGTTATTAGATACCAAAAAACTACGAATTTTGAGGACACAGTTACCAAAACGAATAGAGTCGTCATTTATAAAGTTTTCGCGATTTTGCCTGTGAATGGAATCCGATTCTCTCTCAAGTCCTCTTATTAAATAAAATCTGAGCTACAGAAGTATATTACAAGTTACACGGAATTTTATCCAAAAAGCAACTAATCGTTTTGAAGATATATATTTCGTCAGCTTTCTGTCCCATAATATTTTATTCATAAAGTACAACAAAACGCGTTTCACTTGGCGTCGGTGAAATCTAATGCCGTGAAACAGGCATCCGTTCACTTCGGTCAGAAGCACCAAGAACAAAACAAGAGAAAGAAAATTTAAATTTACATGTACAAAACAAATTAATAACAATTCGTCAAAATTGATTGGAAATGAATATATACAGCTATCTATGCAAAGGAGAACTTCAGATACGATGTCCCCTGCATATAAGTCTTCTCAGCATAATCTGTTTTCTCATGAACTGTATAAAGAGAAACAAAAAAAAAACGATAATAATTAAAGCATCCGAACTACGACTGCAACAAAAGACGTGAAAAGCCAAATCCGAAGAACTCATAAATTTCTTTTAATAAACTAATGAGTTCTCTGTCACCCCGGGACTTTCAGATATGTACACAAAACGGGCTCACGTGCCCCGAGCTTACGTATGTGTTACGTGTATCTACTATGCTCTTGGCCCGATGGCTCTGCTCTGTGGCACTTATAACATTTTAATATTTCACATTGTGTCCGATTGTTGGTTATGTGCTCTCTAATGCTGCTGCTAAGGCCGCTGTATCTATCATTGAACAACAAAACAAACAAAACAAAAAAAAAACTAAAAACATATAACAACAACAAAAAATGAAAGGAATAAATAGAAGATTTCTAAGTTAAAACGTAAAACATAAAGAAGAAGGTCTTGCGGTCAAAAGATTTCTATTCCAATAGCAAGGCGTCGAACGCAGCGTCGAAACTCGACGAATGTGGTGCCGGGTCAAAAGATATTGAAAAATCTCCATCAGAATAGAGAATCGGCGCAAGATCTACAACATTTAGATTTATTTCTAGTTTAAAGTTTGTTTTTCCCTACTTTTGCCTATTCTTGTTTTTTCTTCTTGATGTGATTTTTATTTTATTTTTTATTTAATTTTTTTTCGTTACAAAGAATATCTTTAAGATAATTTTCAGTTTTGCTGGCCTTTCGGCTTGACTACTTGTGGATCTGTTTATATTTCTTTGGCATGAGATATAAACTTCGATTTGTAGAAGAATGTGATTTGCTTCATCAAAAACATCTATGGTAAATAGTGATCTGCCCCTGAAACAGATTGCTATGGGCAAGGGAAGAAAAACGATCAGCGCCGAATTGGTTTCGAGGTGACCTGGTATGTGATATGGACAGTATGAACACGAACTGTGAAGGTTCTCAAGCTAAGATACCGTTAAGGCTGTAGGCACAAACTGATGACAAATAGGAAACTATCAGTTTAAAGACTGAGATTTATGAAGACATTGGAAACTAACGAAATACTGATCAATTTTCAAGCGGCATTGTTTTGTCGGAAGTTTATGTGAATGAACTTTTTTATTTTGAGGGTGTTGCTCTCATTAAACTTAATGCTTAAACTTAGTCTCTTTGGTTTCATTGCCAACGCGAAAATGGTTTGAAATCACTTGAACCCTTCTTAAAGATGTTATCCTCTGCTCCTAGAATGTCTACAACATTATTTGCTAAAGAGAAAATTCAGCGACTACAATCGTTTAGGTTGGAACTAATCGTATAATTTCAGTCGTTCCCAAAATTATTTCACCTCGACAAACACCACATTCTAGCAAATTACTCAAACGAGCAAAATATTTGCTATGGTATTAGATCAATACTGCTCTTTTTGAAATCGGAATTTCGAAAAGAACTTTTCATAATGACGCGTCTTTCTGGATCAAAAGATTATTCACAAAAAAAGTTTAGCCTAACGCTGTGAACAATTATCGCCCGGAATTTGGACAGAACATTTCTTTATATCATTTATTATTTTTCCAAATTATGTTGTATCGCCTGCGAAATAATAATCTTTGGATTTTGTTTCCAGCCCTTAATTT
Source organism: Microdon myrmicae (assembly GCA_963931805.1). Taxonomy (NCBI): domain Eukaryota; kingdom Metazoa; phylum Arthropoda; class Insecta; order Diptera; family Syrphidae; genus Microdon; species Microdon myrmicae. Next base: position 93,648,680 of record OZ007498.1, on the reverse strand, counting down.
TGTTAGCATATACTTAGTATTCCCCCCGCTTGGTAGAAACCTTGACGTGGTGCGGGGGCTTAAAGTACAATGAATCACTCAGGCTATGCTGACGGAAGCATATGCTTCCAGTAGGGCCACCCATGTCAGACAGGCTAACGAGGAGTAACACACAAAGATATACCACCCCTAATCCAGGATGTTACGCGTCACCGTGCCCATTGGATGGTTTGCATCCAGGGGTATACCGGCTGTATTATAACGGCGCCTCTCTGACACCGGATCGAATCAGAGCAGTAAGCAGACCTTACCATATCAAAACGGGGCTCTGATGTGGCGGACTATTTGAAACCCCAAGTCTCATGGGATCAAAAATGAATAACCAATATACAAAAAACAATCCCACGAAAAACCCGGTAAGCGTAGGTGTGATGAGCTATACCATAAGGAAAAAATCTTCAAGAAAACACCGACTCGGCAAACAGAAGACGTAGGGAAAAACTGAAAAAGCGAGATATACGCGTCGGCACGTGGAATGTTCGAACGTTATGTAAACCAGGCGCGATACAGACGGTCGTAGAAAACACGAAACAATATAAAATGGATATCGCCGCGGTTCAGGAAGTTCGACTCCCACATCAAGCAATCGAAACCAACGGGTTTACACTAGTGTGTGGAGGTACCAATACACATAACCTCGGAACTGGCTTCATCATAAGCAAGCAGACTACGTCCCATGTAAAATATGTGCAATTTATTAATGACCGAATGTCGATGCTAAAAATACAAGGCCCATAGTACAATTATGTATTTATAAACGTACGCGCCCCAACAGAATCTACCGACCAAGAAACGAAGGACACATTCTACGAGACCCTAGAGGAAGTATTTGATGGGATCCCATCATTCGATGTTAAAATCCTCCTCGGCGACCTCAATGCGAAAATTGGAAAGGAAGATATAGTCCAACCAACAATAGGTAAAGAAAGCCTACATGACTTTTAAATGATAATGGTGTTCGAATTATCACGTTCGCAGCGTCAAAAGATCTGGTAGTGAAGAACACGATGTTCCAGCACAAGCAAATCCATAAAGCCACATGGATATCACCCGACGGCGTAACGCGTAACCAAATAGACCACTTCCTCATAGACAAAAGACATCACTCGAATATCCTTGACGTAAGATCATAAGATCGATTGAAAAACAACAAAGCGCCCGGAGTCGACTGCACACCGACAGAGCTTGTGAAGCATGGAAGAGAGACAACCGCTCGAAAGATCCACCAGCTCATCCAAACAATATGGGATAAGGCAGTCACTCCGGAAGAATGAAAAACCGCAATAGTCATCCCCATTTTCAAAAAAGGCGACAGATCTGACTGCGAAAATTACAGAGGAATATCATTGCTCCCAATCACATACAAAATACTTACAAATGTCATATTGGCGAGAATCACACCGTACGCAGAAGAAATATTGGGAGACTACCAATGCGGATTCCGTAGGAAGCGGTCAACAAGCGACCAGATGTTCACAATAAGGCAACTGCTGAAAAAGAAGTGGGAATACGGAGAGACGGTTCACCAACTGTTCGTTGACTTCAAAAAAGCCTAGGACTCAGTCGCAAGGCAAAGACTCTACCATATTGTGGTTGAGCTGGGGATCCCGAAAAAATATGCCGCCCTCATTCAAATTTGCATGAACGAAAACAAAGGGCGAGTTAGAATAGAAAACCACCTCTCAGAACCATTTAAAATCCGGGACGGACTAAAATAGGGGGATGGCCTCTCACCATGCCTTTTTAACCTTGTCCTCGAGTATGTTAACAGAAAGGTACAAGACGACAAGACGGCCGGATCATCCCTGAACGGGGTCACACAAGTGCTCGCTTATGCGGATGACATCGCCGTTCTGTGCGATAATCTCGAAACTATAAGTAAAAACTGTGAAATCATCATGCAAGCAGCAGAAGAGGTGGGCCTAGAAATAAACGAAGACAGAACGAAATACATGATTACGACGAGAGCAGCTGGGCATCAGAGAACACATATAAACGTCAGGGGCAAGATATTTGAAAATGTCAAAGAATTTAAATATCTGGGAACGATACTGACGACCAGAAATGAAACGTCAAAGGAAATTAACAAAAGACTACATTCCGGCAACGCTAGTTGGCATGCAGCCAGAAAACTATTAAAATCCAAACTGCTGTCACGGAATATAAAGCTCCGTGTCTATAGAACCATAATCATGCCGGCTGCTCTATACGGATGCGAAACATGGGCTCTCACAAAACGGGAACAGAACAAATTCCGCGTATTCGAGAATAAAGTTCTTAGGGGTATATTTGGCGGTATGACAAGGAATTAGGACAATGGCGGAAACTCCACAACCACGAATTGAAAGAGCTATACCGCAAACCTACAATAGTGAGAGTGATCAAGTCTCGAAGATTAAGATGGGCCGGACACGTAGCGCGAATGGGCGATGATAGGACCGTGCATAGAATTCTTGACGGTAAACTAACGGGAAAGAGACCGACAGGACGGCCGCGACGGATATGGGAGGACAGTGTTAGATTGGACCTCGAGGAGATCGGATCGGTTGATCGAACGTGGAAGGAGAGCGCACAGGACAGGGAACAATGGCGGAGCCGAGTCGCTGAGGACAGGAACTTCCGGGTTCCTACAGGCCAGTAAATAATAATAATAATAATATACTTAGTATTCAATTGAAAAAACATTTCGTCCTTATTGGGAATTCCTTGCCACGTAGAAGCTATATATTTAACTATTCATATTATTTTTTTTTTACAAGGCGACTTACGTCACGTGTGCTTCTCTCACTAACTAACTGCACTGCTATCTCAGATTGTTGAACCAATTTTGCAAATTCATTCAAATGAATCATTTAAATTCCAGATTTATGTTATGAAAATTGACTAAAAAACGAACTAATTCAATTATATATATATATATATATATATATATATATATATATATATATATATATATACTTTCTTTTTTGTTTTTTTTAGTAGTAGTACTAGTCCTCCTAATTGTCCTCAATTTATAAGGCTTATATTCGTCCTAAAAGGAATTCAATTCATATATTTGTTCAATCATATGTTGGTATTTGGCCTCGCCACCAGGTAGCGTGTCTCCTGCTCACTTCCTCCAGGGCCCATGTACATCTATCAACTGCCGCGCGGAGATCGCGATGCATCTTCCTTATAAATGAATACAAATCGAGATTGTGTATCTTGAAACGTACGTTTCAGATGGAAAATCTCGATTTCGGGTGTGGTGTACAGTGTGCTCATTAGGATAATTGTTCGCCAACCTCCACCTAGTGTTGTAATGCTAAATTATGCTGATGATACTTTAATCTACTCTAGCAGTAGATTTGCCAAAGCGGCAAGAAACCGCGTTAACAACTACCTTCCGCTCATCTCAGCATACTTTAATAAATGGAAAATTCGCCTCAACCCAACCAAAACCCAGCTAACAGTGTTTAAGGGCAAAAACGCTCACTGCACAAACAACACTAAACGTTGCCACAACAAAATGAAACTAAATCTTAATAACACCCTCATAAAACCTTCCAAAACACTAAAATATTTGGGAGTAAGCCTTTCCAACAACTGGTCATTCTCAACCCACATCAAAAATTCTCTTCAAAAAGCCTCAATGCAGCTTAACCTGTGCAGACGAGTGTTATGGAAACCTAAAGGCCTCTCTCTTAAGGTCAAACAGCTCATCTACAAACAGATAATCAGACCTACTCGTACATACGCCTGCCCATTATGGTACCACATCTCACCCTCCCAAATGGAGAAATTACGAGTGTTTGAACGAAAATGTTATCACTGGCTTACACCACAAAACCAACTCATATAGATACCATTGTAACAACGACCATTACAACACCGCAGGCATCGAACGACTGGATAGACCGATCCTAGAACTGTCGATAAATTTCATAGAAAACCTTCCTAACAATCCCAACCCAATAATAACGGACCTACCATCACCCTCCTTCAATACGGGAGCTCACTACCGTAATTGTCTCCAAATCAGGACCCTCTTCGCCGCAGGCAGACTGGTTAACGATCTAAACGAGATCGTGTACCACAACACCGAACTGGCACCCAATCATTTTAAATACAGCAACATCCAACCATTCTCCAAGATCCTTACCTTTAACACAGAAGCGAATGGCTCTCCCCTCCTTCAAGAACTTACCTGATCCTATCCCTTACTATCCTCAATCCCAACGAGAAATCCTACATCCATAACTAAAAATTGTAAATATTATTTTTAAGTCAAATTCGAATTGTCACTATCATTGCAATATCAAATATTGTAAATTGTATATATATAAGTTAAAATAAACAGTTTTCCTGGTTTTTTCTGGCCATTTCCAGGAAAAACAAAATTATCAATATATATAAATCACATTAAATCTTAAGCACATCTAAAGAGAATTGTTTGAAAAATGTTAACAAATAGCATGTAAACACTTAATATGTAACTAATCTATTATAAGTTAGCTGTATTACTTATTGTAACTATTCATTTTTGATCAAATAAATACAGTTTTGAAAAAAAAAAAAGAAGATAATTGTTCGGTTTTATGAGTTCTCATGAAACTATTGTGCATATTGGGGTATGAATTGGAATTTGGGTTTTTTCGTTTTGCTTATACGTCTGGCTTATGCAGACAAGAGTTTGCGTGTCCTTCGGATGGGTAACACAAGATCCGTGGGAATTAGGTATTGGTTTTCGAATTGGTGCATTTACAATTTATAAAACATCTGGCATGTGAAGATATGCATTAGGATGTTTATGATTGTTTGAATTGTGTGTCGGCGGATAATAGATATGCCTTTGTTTACATGCACATTTTGGGCTTTGGATCTTGTAAGAATTTGAATTGAATTCAATGTTTGAGAGTTTGAACGTTTAGTTCGGTTTGGTTGACATTGAATTCAATGTTGATTTGGTTGCAGGGATTTGTATGTGGTGGAAGGAGATGGCTTCTATGTCGTAAGGAAATTCCGGAGCACTTCACATATACAAAACTGTGATACACATGTTCGAAAGATGAAAAAACCTGAACAATGAAACTGATGGGGGACCCCAGTGAAAATCTATTCGAACGTGGCGCAACATACCTGGTATATCTCTTATCAAAAAGTATTTTCACTGTGTTTGTTCAGCCTAACTTAGAAAATGTGTCGCCCTTTCCTAACATTTTCTTGCGAAACGCATCAATCTGAAAATGTGCAAATAAACGCTGAGAATCATTCCTCAACCAAACCACACAATCGTGGAATATTTTGCCTGTCCTTACTCGTCGTTGTAAAATCCAGGAGTTTAATAACCACGCACGTTCTGGCAAGGAAGGCACATGACTTGATACACGTTCTTTCTGCTCAATGGGTAATGTTATTAGCACGTTCCTTCTGTTCAATGGGTAATGTTATTAGCATCAACTTCTGTGTCTCATCCTTCCCTCCAATGTGCAGCGAGACAGAAGATACAAACTTGAAAAAGTCGATACTTTTCCGCGAATTCAACGGCAGTATTCTTTTTCTTTTTTTTTAGGAGCACCTGTGAATGCAATTTTCAGTGAAAGATGTGAATATTATTTACAAACCTTTAAAATTAATTAATTAAAGTAATTAATCATCATCATCATCATCAACCGGGAACCGGTCTTGGCCTTATTTAGCAAGTCCTGAGGCTTGTTAAATTTTCCATGATAATTTGTTTTTCCGGGCAAGGTCATTAGTCTTGCGCCAGAAGCTCCCCGACGGGGAATCGAACCCCGGTCTCCCGTGTGACAGGCGGGGATACTAACCACTATACTATCGAGGAGTCCAAAAAGTAATTAATACTTATCCACAAATTTTAAATAAAATTATCGCCAGTTTCCTGTAAACTTTTTGTTGAATCTGCTTCCTCTCCTACGTTTCGGGAAATGTATTACACTCAACCGACCCAAAGAAAGGGAGAAAGTCAAGTATCTTCCTTCCTGTTATTCAAGGTGCTGAAAACAGTCATCAATCCTGAATTGATTAATGGAATGAATCCGATTCCTAAGTTATTATCAAGAATGATCCCAACCATGCGAACCACGAATGACTTTATGAGCTTCGTGGCTAACATTTGAACAACAGCAATCGAAAATGTGGTTAAACAAGAGTAGTGTTATTAGGTATTACAATTTGTTGCAGTTTAAGCTTTGTGAACGGTACACCGATGGATATATTGCCATTAATTTCAGTGTGCCGCAAGGTTCTATATTGACGCCAATTCTATTCCAGCTTGGTGCTAACGATTTTCTAATATCAACGTGGAACAATCTTCTGCCAACTTCAAAGTCTTGATTTTCGAACGATCTGCTATTTTCATCACATCAGTGCAGCCTGATCGATTTGTGATCTGGATAAAATCTTAGAATGGAAAAAGTTTTATCACATTGGTTTTAACCCGACGATAAGGTAAATCGTCAGTACAGCAACTTATGGTGAACGATCAGGACATCTAATCTTAGGAAGATATGACTTGCGATTGTAATGTGGCGTAAACATTTGTTGAATATGGCAAACTTCGTCTCCAGGAAACTGAGGTGTTTTTTCAAAGCTGAAAGATATTGTACTTCAACAGAATTTCCCCCTTACAAATCCTGAATTACTAAAGATTCACGCTCGAAAGACTTTGCTATGTTTAAAGGTTCGCTCCGAAGTACGTCTTTAACCTATTCGAGACTATGTGGAGACGTAAACCTCGGCGCACGTGGCTGTGCGTACATAGGTTTTCTGACTAGTCTGAGTTATTGCGGACTTAAGTTCAGGAAAGTCTCTGCAGATGTATCAACCTGGAATGAATTTCAGATGCTGTAATACTATTTTTATTAAATAACTTTCCATAATTAAGTGTATGAACAATTCTTAGATTACTGCCTTCCTTGAGATCAAGGAGGAAGAAGATTTCACGCCTTCAGACTTACAGGGCCTATGGCAAAGATTTTGAAATTGTTTAACTGTACGAAATCAAAACATCTGTTGACACATGTCCAACCTGATATAGTTGACAAAATGTTTCCATTATATATGATGATTATACCATTATATACGATGATTTTTATCGTTACCATTATATACGATGATTATAAGGGCAGAATCAATTCTACTTGCAAATCTGAATGTAATAATTGGTGCAATTGCAGTTTAACCAATCACATTTCTTTACTATTCGGAATTTACGATGCCAGAAAACTTATTCTATGAATAGGTATCTTTTTACCTATGAGGAATTTTGTGTGATCTAATTTCATGCACTACCAAGTAACAGAACACATAGTGAATCTGGCATCCAATGATATTCAGCGATAACTATTGAGTATTCTGAGACAGACCACCATGTCTTGAACTTTATTATTTGCTAATTTTATTTTTAGAAAGCCCACTGCCACAACACGTCTATCGCAGATACCTTAGAATGCCAGCAGGTTGGTTAAACATGACACATTATCAAAGTCGTTAAAATTTCTCAAAGTTGATTGATTGTCATAAAGTCAAATGACATTTTGTCAGATGTCATATAACCGTGCTCAAGTGAGAGAAGATTTGAATTAGAATGATTGATTGATTGGTTGAAAGGCATTTATTTACAACAACACAGAATGCATTTTTGTATACATAGATGAAATGTTGAATAATAAGGAACATATGAGCTGTTGTTTTTGAAAGTCGTATAAGTCCATTTTTTAATGTATTGAGATATTTAAGGGTTTGCATTTGATTTAATTTAAAAATATTTGCAAACGATTATCTACTCGAGTGATGTTTTCAACACTATCATCATCATCATCATCATCGGCACTACAACCGGGAACCGGTCTTGGCCTTATTTAGCAAGTCCTGAGGCTTGTTAAATTTTCCATAATGATTTATTTTTTCTGGGCAAGGTCATTAGTCTTGCGCCAGAGGCTTCCCGACGGGGAATCGAACCCCGGTCTCCCGAGTGACAGGCGGGTATACACAACACTATACACCTTTTAAATTATATTATGAAATAATAGAAATTAAAATTATCTTAAAAAATAAATAATGTTTTTTAGGTCCAAATGGTCTTATACCACTTTGCCAAATAACATATTATAAGAAATAAAAACAAGAGTAAGTCTAAGTCTGTATATTTATAGACATTAGCTTTACTCAAATGGATTCTTAATGAAAAAAATAATGATTTGAATGAAGACATTCATATACATGAGTAACCAAGTTTATTAAGGATTAATTTCGGTTATATTAAAAGTTAAATTAAAACTAGTTTTACTTTTACTATTAGCATAGTGAAGTATTCATGGTGTTACGTAGTAACTCCCTCACCGCCTTTGTCCCAACGAAAACATAAATAAAGCTACATTACCTATAAAACATTTAAACAATTTAGAAATTAAACACAAACATTCGAAACAATTTAAGTTTAAATACATTTGTTTTAATACAATATTAGCTTGCACTTTACAATTAAACATTTATCAAAACATTAAACACATTCATACATGGAATGTACAATTACACTTAATTAAACACACAATACAAAACCATTAAATTACATTTACATTCAATTACATAAAACTTAAATTGAAAATAAAATGGATGTAGCTGGTGCATAAGCCTAGTTTTCCTACGGCGATGTTATCTTCGGTTAGTTTCGAAGTTGGTCATCGTCGGAAAACCTTCGTTGAGACGGGCGGAAAGCTTGGAACAGAGAGTGAACGAAAAAAGAAGAAAGAAAAGAGAGACAATTGTTGACGGTGTCCTGTTTGGGTTGTGTTGTTTTTTGTGTGTACCTAGAGAACAAAGAAGGAATCTGGTGACGGCCTTTATTATTATTTAAAAAGCAAAAATCAAGAAAGGTGGAAGATCTGATGCGGTGTGGAAGCGCAGAGGAAGAGACGGGGCAAGATCGTTAAAGCGAACAAACGGAAATTGTGAAATCATAAATTTTATAATTTAATGTACTTGTGGCGGTTCCGCCAAACCCTACGGCCCACTTACCTGAAAAGCCCCCATAACTACATCCCAATTGCCATAAGTTTTCGCTAATGCAAACGCATTAGCACCTTAAGTGCTTTACGCATATAGGTTATCAAATTTATAATCTAAAAGTCCCTGTAAAAGCAAACTTACCTTTCATACATCTTTTCGCATACAATTCCCCGTAAGATTTCTTTTCTACCTTTTCAGGTATCCCAAAACCTATTCGGTACCTTCGGTTGCCAGGCAAATTCCAACTTTCCCACACCTGCACCGCAATCTCCACCCAGCATAAACATTTCCTACTAAAGGGCATTACATGAAAATTAGCATCATTAGGATTCGCTGGAAAATAATTCATTGGCATACATGTATTATAAGTAGGAAAACTATTCCGGCACCATTGTTTGCCAAGCAATTTTGTTCCTCATGTGCACCCTTATCTTCCCACATGCACGTATCTTGCACAACTGTGGCGGTTCCGCCAAATCCCACGGTTTACCTTCCTGAAAAACCCCCATAATCATCACCCAAGACGCTCAAGTCCTCGCCAATGCATTCGCATTCGGCATCTAAAAATGTTGCACGCATTTAAGAGATCAAATCTATGATCTTTAAGTCCCTGTAAAGATAACTTACCTTCATGCATTCTCTTCGCATACCACTGCTCCTTAAGATTTCTTTATTAGCTTACCAATCAATTTCGGCATCTACGTCGCCAGTCAAATTTCCTTAGATGAATTCCGGTAAACAAAATAATTAGATTTACATACATTGTAACCTTCATGACAGGGATCATAAATACTGCGCCGTCTATTTTTCCCAGCCGCGCCATATGTACAACAATGTTACCTATATACATATTGGGTGGCGTCTTACCCCCTAGGGACCAAAGCAAATACGCATTCCGCGTCTCTTGCATCAATTTAATCCTACAGCCTATTCAAATGCAAATAGGAACTCAATACCCACCCTTACTACCGTTGCCATTAACACATTTCCCATTGTGTAAATGGAAAAACCATTAGCGCTTCTGCTTAATGGCGATACATTTACCTACGCATCCGCACCACAGCATAGACACAGGTCATAAATCTCTTTTATCCTACATAGTTCTGGACCCGTTTCCCAGTAACCTTCTCACATAAACAAACATCTCTACGATTCTTTCCCTTTCTTTGTGTTTCAGGTTATTCACCATATCGTGGAGCCATGAAAAGAACCGACGTACACACACACTTGTGTATCGAGAAGATCTCCTCTATGAGATCGGTTTGGTTACTCAAAAGAGAGACTTTACGTCTCTCTTGAAATAGGAAATGCACCCTTAATTTAAGGGAACCTATTTCCCAGCTAAATTTCTTTTAACAACGATTGAACATCGTTGAGTCCTTTACCATCGTTCGACCCGAGCAGGTCGAGGCTCCATCGCTACCCTGGTGCGCACAGGGAAGCGATAATGAAATATATCGTTTGTGTCATTGTCACCTCGATACAAATTAACTCGCCGCGCGAGTTTTCCGTGTTGGTTAATTCTTTATTTGTTGATTCCACTTTAATTCTCTGTTAAACGCTCACCAAATAGGACTCTATTATTAAACCGATAATCAGTGTCGTGAATATACCGAAATAACAATTCGGGGTACATTAAATCTTAATAATCTCTAAACACATAAGTCACCATTGAAACAAATTTTGTGTAATAGAAAAATAATCAATAAACAGTGTCAGTGGGATGTTACATATAGAACAACCGAGTAGCATTAAATAATGCAAATGTGTGCAAACTTTTGTTACAAATAATAATTTCCTCCTTCAGTTGCTTCTTATCAATTGTGTACTTACAAATTAGTTTAACTAATAGTGTACATCAAATCAAAGTTTAAACTCGCTGTAAAATAGTGCAAAATAAAAGGTACCCTAGCAAAGACCAAAACGTTTTATTTTTACTACTTGGTGAAGAGTAGCATGAAACAGCAGTACTACGGAATGCATTGGATGGATGAGGAAGTGAATCAAGTACCCATGCTGGTACATACTTCCTCCCCACAGACCCTTTGTCCAGGGGACAAAAGCAGTATGCGCGTCTAGCGTCTAGTGCCATAAAACCGAATTCCTACACATGTAAACATGCATAATATCCATCCAATGATTTGTTTTCCCACTAACAAACAATCTCCAATTCCTTTCTCTGCCGCAACGAATTTCCCTGCATATACAAATGCAAGCAAGTGATTCGTTTTGGCCACCGACCCAAGATACGATATGTTACGGTCACAACCACCCAGCCCATAAAACGTTCTTATTTGGAGCCAGTCTCCACCGCTAGCGGCGATACACGCCAAGAAACATCCCCATAAAGAATAAAGAAACAACCTAAAAGCAAGCATTACCCCATACACCCACTGGTCCCGCATAAATTGATAGCAAGCAAATCAAGCTAAAACGTGCAAATTGCGCTAATCAATTAAATGCGAAGTAAATTGAGCTGAACGCTAAATTTTCTCACATAAAAGCCGAAAGATAATCATTGAACCAAGGATTCACCCAACAGAAACTCCTAAAAGGCAAATGTGCGGACCAGATGCCGTCGTCCGAACCAAAATCGATGGGAATCATGAAAATGCGCGCCATGATCCTTTCAGAAAAATGGTTATCTAAAACCATTAGAACAATCAGCGCCAGTTTTCAAATTAAGTTAGAACAAACAAAAAGGCAATAAAACAAAATAAACATGCGCCTCGGCACGATTGATCCTCCTTCATGAGTTTCCCACGGAAAAATCCATTAGGCAAAAGAAAAACAATAGGCGAAATAAACGCGCTATTGATTTTTCTTTGAGTTTAACACAAAAAAAGGGGACCAGGCAAAAAGGAAAGATCCTTTGATCTCGTGAAAGAAACCAGGTTTCACACATAGAAAAAAGTACAATGGAAAACGAACAACGATAGTGGGATGAGAGTTGTTGTTCGGGCCATTGTTGAAGACGAGGCTGGTTTTGGGATCGAGTCCAAAAAAGGACAAAGGAGTTGTGTTTTGTGTCAAGTCCAGAACGGACGTAAGTTGGGTTTTGAGAGTTGGTTACAAGATACGGTCCCGAACGGACATGAAGCCAGTACCTGGAGTAAGAAGAGTCGTGGTGAACGCCCAATAAAGTTAACTTAAAAATAAAGAGATTGATATATGTGAAGTGAACATTACAATTGACTTAAGAATACAGCTTTATATATGTGAAGTGAACGCTACAATAAACTTAAAATAAAAGATGTACTACTGCTAAGTAAGCAACGTAATGCCAAAAGAGGTGAATATTACAATTAACTTAAGAATACAGATAGTTATAAATGTGAAGTGAAAACTACAATTAACTCAAGAATACAGATAGTTATAAATGTGAAGTGAAAACTACAATTAACTCAAGAATACAGATAGTTATATATGTGAAGTGAACATTGCAATTAACTTAAGAATACAGATAGTTATATATGTGAAGTGAACATTGGAACTAACTTAAGAATACAGATAGTTATAAATGTGAAGTGAAAACTACAATTAACTCAAGAATACAGATAGTTATATATGTGAAGTGAACATTGCAATTAACTTAAGAATACAGATAGTTATATATGTGAAGTGAACATTGGAACTAACTTAAGAATACAGATAGTTATATATGTGAAGTGAACACTACAATTAACTTAAAACTAAAAGAGGTATCATTGTGAATTAAGCAGCGTACGACAAAATAAAGTAGATAGACCATAAACCATATGTGTTTGATTTTCAAGAGATATCCAAAGTGTGTGTGATGTGCAAAGTGGGTGGTGTAAAAGACAAATCAACACAGATAAACAATTCTCATTGTATAAAGTATTGTAATACATTAGCACGTGTTTAGAAAGGCTATTCGTATATTTGCACAAGGGCATCACTCATCTAAGGCTTTTATGATGCCCTCGTCTCATCTTTTCTCTTACCACATTTCTTCGAAGTCTATTTATTTAGACGCGATGCACTTCATAGACAACGATCTCCTAGATCCCTTTGTCCTTGCCGCCTGCCTGCTTCGTTTTGCCATTGCCTCCGCGCATGAGTAAACAACACAGATCTGAACGATCTCACCCATCCCACCATGATCTTCATTACGAGATCTGGTGTCCTATTCCACCAAGAGAGACTTTACGTTTCTCTGGTGGTAAGTAAATACATATCCCTAGTGGAGAGGATATCTACCACCCCACCACAAACTCACCCCAAACGAAAGTTTTTTCGCTGTCCGTAGCGCTGCGGACACGCGTATATCCAGAGTCGCGGATTTAAACCCCCTAGTTTATAGAAAGTTGGTTTCGTAACGTGTGCGTCGACCTGCTTAAATTACCTGTCCCCGTTTAATTGTACAATTATTTCGTCAAAAGGTATGCCGTCAATGTGTCTGGACCAGTTTTTTATTTTTTTTTTATTAGACTTCTCTCGGGAAAGGCGAACCTATAGCGTCGAGTGGGCGCCCCGAGATGCCATCAAATAACTGTTGCAGTTCTTTTTGAACAGTTGCAGGTTGTAACGCTCCGCGAACACTCGCGTGGGAAGGGAGTTCCACAGCTTCCCCGCTCTGTAACGGAACGAGTTCTGATACAGGGATGTTCGCGCTATCGGGAGATGAACCACAAACGAGTGCGATCAGTCGGATTGTCTTGTGGAGCGCATATAAACCGAATTGCGTGGAACAATGCCAAGAATCTCCGAAGAACAACACCCGTGATAATATCTGTAAAACAGACAGAGGTCGGCCACGCGCCATCGATGTGATAGCGACTGTAGTCCCGACGTCAGCGCCGAGTCCCCGATCAGGCGGATCGCTCGTCTCTGTATGCTCTCAAGTAGGTCGATGGTATGTTTAGGAGCCGAGCTCCAAACATGAGAGCAATATTCGAGCGCCGGTCTAATTTGGGATTTATATAGGAGAAGAAGTTGGGCCGAAGTAAAATATTTCTTGGCTCTAAAAAGATGGCTCAGTTTTCCCGAGGCTGATCTGGCGATACCCGATGCGTGTTTATGCCATGATACATTCCCACAGACCGTGACGCCGAGCAATTTCAAAGTTTCCCCAGCCTCGAGGGCCCGGCCACTCATCATCAGCTGTGGAACCGATGATCTGTGTTAAAGTAAATTTAAATGTTGTTTTTTTTAATCAAGTAGATCAGATAAACAATAACCGCAACCCTTTAAATTGTTAACGAAATGTGCTGTGTTTTAAACTGAATGTAAACGCGACTTACAATAGATATAAACCCATCAGTAAAAACAATAAAATATTTTTTACCAAATCAGTGCGTTTTATTTCGCATTCCCCTGTGCTGCAGTTTCTCGGATGTTATCGTTCATCCTTCCGCGTTCGATGAACCGATTCCTTTCAGTGTTTGGTGGAACAGTTTTTGGAACCTTAGTGACAGTCGGATGGGGATAGGAGTGAACCGAGTGTCCGTGTTTGGCACAATACTCCTAATCCCCACATACTTACATCAATCGCTTTTTGTGTTCTGTAACTTATTACAAGACAATAAAATTTTCGAGTTTATGTAACGGAGCAACGTTCTTTAACATACGACTGGGTTCTTCAAACACCAATCAGGCCATCGACAAAAAACTATTGATAACCCAATGAATTTTTCTTAAATGCTGTTAAATTCAACCGGAGATCCGCAACAAAAATATTACCATGGTTTATATCAACTCTGACACGGTGGAATTCGCCATAGGCAAAAGTTCATCGGCCCTGCCCTGACCCAGATGATTCAGTGCGGAGGAGTTGTTGCGGTTGCCCATATCCCGACCAAACATTGTACAAGATTGCATAGCCACCCACCATCCGGTAGGATCAATTATTGGCACACAAGGTAGGATCAACTCTTGGCACACCAAGTACCTTCCGAATTAAATATATATCTATATTACATTTTGATTGTGCCACCAAAACATAACAATTCACAAAAATATAACAATCTAATATATATAATAATTGCAATTCTTATTTAAGCCGGAACAAAAGACGAAGCATGCCTATTCAGTATGTCATCCTTCTTCATGACAGCGCCAGGTCTCACACCGCGTCCTTGACAAGGGATACATTGCAAGAAATGGATTGGGAAACCCCCAAACATCGTGCTTAACCGCAGAATTGTCTCCCGGTGACTATTTTTTGTTCGCATCCTTGAAGGAATCATCATCATCATCGGCACTACAACCAGGATCCGGTCTTGGCCTTATTTAACAAATCTCTCCACCGATCCCAATTTCGAGCCGATGTCATCCAGTTTGGCACTCCCAGGCTCTGGGCGTCCTGGTCTACGCCATCCCTCCATCGCAGACACGGTCCGCCGCGCTGTCTCCTTCCATACAAAGGTCTTTCCGGGCAGGCTCCTCTTCGCTCATTCGAGGTAGGTGTCCCGGCCACCGGAGTCTACCGAGCTTGTTTTTTCTTATAACATTAGCTTCAAGGTAGGCTGCGTACAACTCATGGTTGTAGGGTCCCCGGAATCGTCCTCCCTCCCATACGGGGACAACAATTCTCCTTAAGACATTCCTCTCGAACGCGGCTAAGAGTTCAGAGTGCCTTTTATTGAGCGCCCAGATCGCGGATCCATACATGAGTACTGGTAAGACCATGGTCTTGTACAGTAGTCGCTTGGATGTTCTGGATAAATTTCGGGATTTAAAGAGCATTGATAGACTATAGTAGGCTTTGTTGCATTTGAGCAGCCGTTCACGTATTTCTTCTTCCATATTGTTATCGGCTGACAGTATTGACCCAAGGTATTGAAAGGATTGCACTACTTCAAATTCGTGCTCCACTACCCTGATACTTTGATCAACGTTAGGTGTCCTCTTCGCAGAAGTTGCCACCATGTAGTTAGTTTTCCCCTCATTAATGTGCAGTCCCAGTTTTTGTGCCGCCTGCTCGATCTGGGTGAAGGAATCCTGTACAGCCGATTCGGTTCTACCGATGATGTCGATGTCACCAAGTATCTGGCTGGACTTGGTGATAATAATCTCTCTAGTTGTAACGCCAGAGTCACGGATTGCTTTCTCCAACGCCAGCTTGTAGAGGAGGCAGGCCAAACCGTCCCCTTGTCGGAGTCCATTAAAGATGTTTATTGGTTTGGTCAGTAATCCCGATATTTTTACTTGACTAGTTACGTTGGTCATGGTCAACCTACAAAGTCGTATCAATTTGTTCGGTATGCCGAACTCTCTCATGGCATTATATACTTCTACCCTGGCTATGCTGTGGTAAGCGGCTTTAAAGTCTATAAATATATGATATAATGGAATCTTAAATTCCAGACATTTTGCCATCGCCTGCATAAGGTTGAATATCTGATCAATTGCTGATTTGCCTGGGATGAAGCCACACTGATATTGACCAATGATGACTTTAGCGTATGGGACTATCCGATCTTGTAGAATAGTGGAGAGTATCTTATAGGCGGTACTCAGCAATGTTATACCCGCATTGTTGCTGCACAGTGTGCTATCTCCCTTCTCATGTATGAAGCAAATTATACCACGATGCTAATCTTGCGGAATACGCTTGAAGGAATCACTTGGAGGAAAAAAAAATCGTAAGTAATGAAAAAGTGAAGTAGCAATGCGGAATTGGCTAACATCATCATCATCATCATCAGCGACACTATAACCGGGATTCGGTCTTGGCGTTATTTAGCAAGTCTCTCCACCGATCCCGATTTCAAGCCGATGTCATCCATTTTGACACTGCCCCCCTGTGGGCGTCCTGGTCTATGCCATCCCCCCTTCACAGACAAAGTCTGCCGCTCCGTCGCCTTCCATACACCCCGCTACAAAGGACTTTCCGGGCAGGCTGCTCTTCGCTCATTCGAACTAGGTGTCCCGCCCACCAGAGTCTACCGAGCTTGTTTTTTCTTATAACATTAGCTTCAAGGTAGGCTGCGTACAACTCATGGTTGTAGGGTCCCCGGAATCGTCCTCCCTCCCATACGGGGACAACAATTCTCCTTAAGACATTCCTCTCGAACGCGGCTAAGAGTTCAGAGTGCCTTTTATTGAGCGCCCAGATCGCGGATCCATACATGAGTACTGGTAAGACCATGGTCTTGTACAGTAGTCGCTTGGATGTTCTGGATAAATTTCGGGATTTAAAGAGCATTGATAGACTATAGTAGGCTTTGTTGCATTTGAGCAGCCGTTCACGTATTTCTTCTTCCATATTGTTATCGGCTGACAGTATTGACCCAAGGTATTGAAAGGATTGCACTACTTCAAATTCGTGCTCCACTACCCTGATAGTTTGATCAACGTTAGGTGTCCTCTTCGCAGAAGTTGCCACCATGTAGTTAGTTTTCCCCTCATTAATGTGCAGTCCCAGTTTTTGTGCCGCCTGCTCGATCTGGGTGAAGGAATCCTGTACAGCCGATTCGGTTCTACCGATGATGTCGATGTCACCAAGTATCTGGCTGGACTTGGTGATAATAATCTCTCTAGTTGTAACGCCAGAGTCACGGATTGCTTTCTCCAACGCCAGCTTGTAGAGGAGGCAGGCCAAACCGTCCCCTTGGCGGAGTCCATTAAAGATGTTTATTGGTTTGGTCAGTAATCCTGATATTTTTACTTGACTAGTTACGTTGGTCATCGTCAACGTACAAAGTCGTATCAATTTGTTCGGTATGCCGAACTCTCTCATGGCATTATATACTTCTACCCTGGCTATGCTGTGGTAAGCGGCTTTAAAGTCTATAAATATATGATATAATGGAATCTTAAATTCCAGACATTTTGCCATCGCCTGCATAAGGTTGAATATCTGATCAATTGCTGATTTGCCTGGGATGAAGCCACACTGATATTGACCAATGATGACTTTAGCGTATGGGACTATCCGATCTTGTAGAATAGTGGAGAGTATCTTATAGGCGGTACTCAGCAATGTTATACCCGCATTGTTGCTGCACAGTGTGCTATCTCCCTTCTCATGTATGAAGCAAATTATACCACGATGCTAATCTTGCGGAATACGCTTGAAGGAATCACTTGGAGGAAAAAAAAATCGTAAGTAATGAAAAAGTGAAGGAGCAATGCGGAATTGGCTAACATCATCATCATCATCATCAGCGACACTATAACCGGGATTCGGTCTTGGCGTTATTTAGCAAGTCTCTCCACCGATCCCGATTTCAAGCCGATGTCATCCATTTTGACACTGCCCCCCTGTGGGCGTCCTGGTCTATGCCATCCCCCCTTCACAGACAAAGTCTGCCGCTCCGTCGCCTTCCATACACCCCGCTACAAAGGACTTTCCGGGCAGGCTGCTCTTCGCTCATTCGAACTAGGTGTCCCGCCCACCAGAGTCTACCGAGCTTGATTTTTCTTAGAAAGTTAGCTTCAAATTTGATCGTGTACAACTCATGGTTGTAGGGTCTCTCGAATCGTTGCAATTGGCTAACAGCTCAAAACTTTATTCTCGAATACGCGGAATTTGTTTTCTTCCCGTTTTGTGAGAGCCCATGTTTCGCATCCGTATAGAACAATCGACATGATTATGGTTCTATGGACACGGAGCTTTATGTTACGTGATAGCAGTCTGTGCTGTGTGCCAGCGTTGCCGGAATGCAGTCTTTTGTTAATTTCCTTCGACATTTCGTTACTGGCCGTCGGTATCGTTCCCAGATATTTAAATTCTTTAACTTTTTCAAATATCTTACCTCTGACGTTTATGTGTTCTCTGGGGTCCACCTGCTCTCGCCGTAATCATGTATTTTGTTTTGTCTTCATTTGTTTCTAGGCCCACCTCTTCTGCCGCTTGCATGATAATTTCACAGTTTTTACTAACAGTTTCAAGATTATCGCCCAGAACGGCGATGTCATCCGCATATGCTTGTGTGACCCCATACAGGGATGACCCGGCCATGTTGTCGTCTTGTACCTTTCTGATGAGATACTCGAGCACAAGGTTAAAGAGACACGGTAATAGACCATTTCCCTGCTTTAGTCCGTCCCGGATTTCAAATGGTTCTGAGAGGTGGTTTTTGATTCTCACTCGCCCTTTGTTTTCGTTCATGCAAATTTGAATGAGGGCGGCATATTTTTTCGGGACTCCCACCTCAACTACAAATTGGTAGAGTCTTTGCCCTGCAAATGAGTCGTAGGCTTTTTTGAAGTCAACGAATAGTCTCTCCGTATTCCCACTTCTTTTCGAGCAGTTGTCTTATTGTGAACATCTGGTCGCTTGTTGACCGGTTCCTATGGAATCCACATTGGTAGTCTCCCAGTATCTCTTCTGCGTACGGTGTGATTCTCGCCAGAATGACATTTGTTAATATTTTGTATGTGGTTGGGAGCAATGATATTACTCTGTAGTTTTCGCAGTTAGATCTGTCGCCTTTTTTGAAAATGGGGATGACTATTGCGGTTTTCCATTCTTCCGGAGTGACTTCCTTATCTCATATTGTTTGGATGAGCTGGTGGATCTTTCGAGCGGTTGTCTCTCCTCCATGCTTCACAAGCTCTGTCGGTATGCAGACGACTCCGGGCGCTTTGTTGTTTTTCAATAGATTTATTGCGTCTACAACTACGTTGAGAGAGGGCTCTGAGATATGAGGCTCGGCTGTATGTACGGTTGGTGCGTTTATTTGTGGTTGATGGGTGCGCACATTGAGCAGGTTTTCAAAGCACTGCGTCCATCTAGTCACGATATTGTTTGTTTCTGTGATCAGAAAGCCTTTTGCGTCTCGAATTATTTTGACTCTCCCTCGTTAGCCGTTTCTAATTGAATTTATCCCGGCATACATACCTCTGATTTTATTTGCTCTAGAAATTTCTAGGATTTTTTCGATCCGAGTCTTCTCCTATTCGTGTTTTTTGCGTTTGAAGAGTCTCGTTGTCTCTCTTCGAATCGTCGCGTATCTTTCTGCGTTGACTTCATCATATCTTTCTAAGTGGATCACTCTGAGGCGTTTACGTTCTTCGATCTTCGCCCTGCACTCATCGTCAAACCGAGGTTTGGACTTAATTGTTTTCTTAAATCCAAATACCTTTTGGGCTGTTTGTTTGATTGTGTCTCTGATCGATGTCCATTTAGTGTCCACACTATTGGCTTCCTCTTCCTCACTGCTCCCATTCTCTAGAATACTAAATCTATTCGTTAGTTCGTCTTGATATTCAGCCCTTTTGCGTAAGTCTTTCAGTTTATCAGTGTCGAACTTTTTGCTCGTCTCCCCTGACTGCCCACGTGGGATTGCTGCGAGGCGACTCCTGATTTTGCCCATCACTAGTAGATGATCGGAGTCGCAATCTGCTCCTCTATATGATCTTACGTCAAGGATATTCGAGTGGTGTCTTTTGTCTATGAGGAAGTGGTCTATTTGGTTACGCGTTACGCCGTCGGGTGATATCCATATGGCTTTATGCACTTGCTTGTGTTTTTTTGTTTTGTTTTATATCCACATTTATTAAACAAATTAATTACATATTTTACTTAAGACTAAATGTTAATTTTTATTCTACAAATAACATTCTTACATTAACTTACTGGCTCTTCGCAAGCACTCTAAATTATACATTATCATTTTGCTTAAGCCTTTCGGCGTACAATAACTGTTTTTATAACATATCATAATCATTGATATGTTTTTTTTTTAAATGTATTCTATTTTTTCTACATAATTTGTTTTTTTATTTATTTATTTATTTATTTATTTATTTATTTATTTTTTTTTTTTTTTTTTTTTTTTTTTTTTTTTAAATTACATATATAGGGGGTTGACACGCAAAAATAAAAAATAAAATAATGAAACAAAACGGACAAACAAACAAGGAATACAAATAAAAATAAAAATTAATTAAAACCGAAAAGAGAAAAAATAAAATAAAAAATAATTGCGGCTTGGTGATAGGGGGAAGGAAAGCGGTGCGGCTGAGAGGCATATTATGTTTGGGGACGTGTAGTCCTTTCTTCATCACTGATCCACCACCAGTTGGGATGGGATCGATCTTTTATTGATTTATCTCTTTCGCCGATCACCATACTAAAACGCAGGCGCTCTGGAAAATTAGATATATCGTTATCGTGGAGAATTCGTTTATCCCTGGCACCACGAAAAGCATGGTAAATCATAGGGATTCCGCGTTTGTCTTGAAGAAGTCCGTTTTTATCCAAGAAAGGGAACGCTTCTGGGGGAATGAACCCATTTTGGAGAGTACTCTCCATATACATATCATTGGGATAGAAGGCTCCCGAAATGAGATCATTTTCACTGCAGATTGCCCTTGTTGTGTGACCACGAATAATCTTAATAATGAAGTTATCTATTCTGTTTAGTCCTGATTTGTCATACAGGACTTTATTGGGATAGTATTTCTTATACTGCGACTCTGGGGTTCTGTACATCCCGAGGCAGGAACGCAAACACTGTCTCTCGAACACCCGAAACTTCTCCATGTAAAATGGGGATATTTTGTACCATACCGGGCAGCCATACACCAATATTGGTCGAATGAATGCTGAGTATGAAATTATTTTCACCTTGGGGTCCAGCAGACTACTACGGAAGAGTCTTCGTGTCATTGCATATGCGTTTCTAGCTGCTGTAAGAGCAGCTGCCGTATGTTTATCAAAGTAAAGATACTGATCAAGCCAGATTCCAAGGTATCTTACTACAGTTTTTACTTGTAGAGGAAGATTATTACTTACTGCAATGGAAAATGTTTTTCAATTCCGTTTTGTGTCCCTTGATGCACTGGACAGGGGCGTTCTGAAAAGGATAATCTCTGTTTTCTGGAAATTTATTTTTAATTTCCAGTTGTCGCAAAAACGTTTGATTTTGTTGAAATCATCTTGCAGAAGTCTGTTGATGACATCAATCTTTTCTCCAGATCTATACATCGCAATGTCGTTGGCATACGCAATTGCATGGTTGAGAGAACCAACTAGACCACTAGTGTAAATGTTAAATAAAATGGGAGAATTCACTGCTCCCTGTTGTAGACCGTTTTTGATGTGGAAAGTCTTGTTAGAGATTATATCTCCACATTTCACTACAAATTGTTTAGCCATTATCATATCGTAGATAATGTATAATAAATATTCGGGCATACCTATATTTGATAACTTATATACCAGCCCTTCTAGCCATACGGTGTCGAAAGCCTTTTCAAAGTCAACCAAACAGGCCCCTGTGCATTGTCGCTTCGCCTTGTTCCATTATATGTCGGAAACAAGTTTTGTCGCAGCATGAACTGTGTCATGTTGTGATCGGAAACCAAACTGATTGTTCGGAATAATACCATTTTCCTCTCACCAGTTAGTCAATGCTTTATTTATAATTTTCTCGAATATCTTGCTGATGTTCGTGTTGAGGTCCGGCGCCGTGCTTCCTCGGTTGAGGGAAGAGCGGGGACCTTTTATTTTATCTTTAGTTCTGTTTCTTTCATCAAGTCTCGTTTCATTGTTGAGTAGCTCCGATAGAATCAATGGTCAAAGAAAAACTTTTCCTTCTCTCTTGATATTAGTTACGTATTTATTTTAAACACTAAAAACTTAACTGCTTTTACAATTCTTAATTAAAACTTCTTCTTACAATATTCCACTTATAAATCAAACTTCTAACTACAACTGCTAAATCCAACTGAACTTTTTGAACTGAATTTTTTTTCTATTCTGTTTTTTCTTCTGTGACTTTTCACATTCAATTCGAACGAAAATCCAAGTTGCTATGTTTTCAATAAATAAAAAGGTGCAGGTTATTAAGTGTGCTGTAACTGGTAATATTGTGAATGTTTATGAATGGTATGTATTAAGTGAGAATGTAATATATGTTAAGTGAAGTTTTTAAGGATGTGTTAGGAGATTCAGTGTTAAATTTAATAAGGGTAGTATTCTGGAATACAACATCCCACCCTTCTTCGAGAAAGAAAATTATCCTTGAAGAGAATAATTTTCTAGTAACTATATATTAAATTAAGATTAATTAAAAACTTGGATTTTCGTTCAATTACATTACAAAGGTTTTCAAAATTAATCTTTCATCATAGGTTACAATAATCAAAAAGTTCTTAATACTAGAAAATTAATCTATTTACATTATATATTAACTAAATTTTTCCAATACTCAAAAAGTTCTTAACACTAGAAAAATAGTCCAAAATAGTCTATTTACATTATATATTAACTAAATTTAAATATTTCTCCTTGGAACCTTTTCTTTTCTTATCTAAAAATCATTATTACTTATTATATTAAATATATAATATTAATATTATTGTTTCAAAATTCTCATTTCCGTATATATATTAATTCCAAAATTTCTAATACATATATTACCTCTAAAATTTCCTTTCTTTCCTTTTCCGTTCGAATATATATAAATTCTAAAATTTCCAATATATATTACCTCTAAAATTTTCTTTCTTTCGTCCCCCTCATTAACTTTTTTTTTTTTTTTTTTTTCAGTTTCGTCATTTCCTACAATTGTTAGATTATTTCATATATATTGAATAATAAAACAAAGGCCATTTGTTATGTGTTTATCTTTTCCTTAAATTTATGGAAAAGTTTCCAAAACCTTTCTGGGCCTATTACTATGATGATTGAATAAAGATGATTATTACCAAAAATCTTCTTGAAAAATGATCTTAAATAATTTAAATGACGGTGTAACCTTTTATTTTTTTTGTATTTTGCATTGGAATAAATTTTTTTTGTTGAAAAAAAAGACTTGTAATGTATTTATATAGTTACTCTTTACAATACCTATTTTAGTTAAATTATTATTTTCATTTTTTATTATTTCGTGTTTGAGTAAGTGTTTGTGTTTGTTTTCGTTGTTTAAAATATTTATTGTTTTCGGCTTAGTGTTGTCATTGTCCATAGCTTTAACTGCTGTCGGAACGTCTACCTCTTCAGTCTTACTCACTGCTGATGGATCGTTTAGTTTCTCAGTCTCATTTACTGATTCGAATAGTTCTTCAGACTTATTAGCTGTTAGAACATCTTGGTTCCCAGTCCTATTTGCTGTTTGAACTATTTCTTCAGTTATATCTGCTGTAGAAACATTTAATCCGTCAGTCTTTGCTGCTGAAAAGATTTGTTCATCAGTATTAGCTGCTGAACTGACTTGGGTTTCGAATTTTATTGCAACTATTGGGTCTTCAGTCTTTAACACTGCTGAATTTTCAGTCTTTGTTGCTGAAGTGCCGTGGTTGTCTATTGGGATAGCCGGAATATTAGGGGTTTCTGTTTGTATATTTTCTGCAGGATCCGAATTTTCAGTCTTTAATACTGCTGAGTTTTCAGTCTTGGTTGCTGAAGTGTCTGCGTTGTCAATAGGGATATCTGAGATATTAGCGATTTCAGTCTTTAATACTGCTGAAAATTTCGGATTTTCAGTCTGTGTTGCTGAATTGTTTTCCAGAATGGGAGTATGAATCGGAGTCTTTATATTAGGGACAGGGTTATCTTCGTTTATATGGCTTGGTTTATAGGAGTATGTGGGCTCAGGGTAAATTTGGCTAGGAGCTTCATTAAAATGGTCGTTATCTATTTCCAAAGATCTAATGCTGTAAATAGAAAACTTTGGTCTGTCTTCCATAAATTTTGGTTGGCGTCAGGCCTCGTTTTCCGACTCTTGCACCCGAGAAAAGTGAACATTTTGTCTATCGTTTTGTCTATTGGTGCTCCTAGAATTTTCACCAAAACGATTTTCAGAGTTTGTAGGATTATTTCGGAATGGGTTACGCGTTGTTGTACCTTGTTGGTAATTTGTTGAAGCCGATCCATTCCTAGATATCTTGTATCTACACTCATTCTCTGTGTGATTATTCCGTCCACAGAAATTACATACAATGTTATATTCCCTTTTTATGGGTTGTCTATTCGGAAAAAAGTTGGATTGCATGTTCCGATAACATGTGTCCTGTGTATGCCCTGGCTTACCACAGGTTTGGCAGACTATACTATTGAATGTAGGTTTTTCATTGTATTGATATGACCTGGGAGAGTTGTCCATTCGAGCACCATGTGATACTACATGTGCAATCGACTGTTTTAAATTATTTCCCCCATGGACTTTAGCTAGTATCTTTAGCTGTTCGTTCATTAGTCCATCTTCAAATGTTTGTACGGCCAATTTTTTGTTTTCTTCCATTAAGAATTCCCTAACCACCGCGTCTGCTGTTATTTCACACGTGGCAGAGTTTAAAGTCCTTAGAGCATTCGCGACTCTATCGCCGTATTCCCGGACGGTTTCTCTGTAGCGTTGTTTCAGAGAAATCAACTCATTGTGTGCCGTCGACCGAGATTGCTCCTCTTTATATTCCGATTCGAGTTTATCTTTTAAATCCTCCCACTTAGCGATTTTGCTATACCTGATCAGATCGTAAGCATGACCCTCTAGTCTATTTTTGACTAGATCTAAAAATGTCTCGTATATATCCGGGTCTGCCTTCTTTATGGATCTAAATAAAACGTCTCCCCCGGAAATAAATTTACCTAACTCGCAGGGTTTCCCGTCAAAGGTAGGGACGATTCTGAAAACATCAGAAATTCCGACAGAAAGAGCCATTTCAGGGGGTTTAATGTGTATCTGTTGATAGTGGATTTGTTCTTCCCCCTGCCTAGCCGCCTGTCTCGTGTAATATGGACTCGTAATATTGAAAATTTGAATTAAAGTATGGCGAAAATTTGTTATCAATTCTTAAAAATATGGTTTATGAAAAAATGGCCTTTATGTTATTATTCAATATATATATATGGAAACGATATGGTTTGGACCCAAAACTGAAAACAAAGAAAATTTTCGACGAGAAGGAAAAGAAACGGAAATGTCGTCGAAAAAAAACTGAAAAGAGAATTTTCAAAGAATATAGATAGAAATTTCTATCGAAAAAAATGTATGTTAGTAAAAAGGAAAGCTTCCAAGTAGAAAATATTCCTAAAAAATTTAGAGAGAAAAAACAAAATATTGAAAAAATTTCTTACTACTCTAGATGTTGATAGAAGTCTTGTTGAATTTCTTATTGTTGTCCCTTTTTTTCTTCTTTGTTGTGTCGTAGAGTTCCTCTTTGTGTTCCTTTCTATATTTTATATTATTTTGTTATTCTTGCCAGGCAGACTTCACGCCCTAGAAGTTGAATATCCTGGTCTTTTCTGCTTTCCTTTTTTTTTCTTTTTATTTCGTTGTTTTATGTCCAGGTTTTTTTTTTTCTTCTTATTTTGGTTTGGTTATTTCTCCTGTTTTTTTTTTTCTCTTTTCTTCTTGAAAAAATTTTTTTCTTCTTCTTATTTGGTTATTTCTCTTGTGTTCACTTTATTTTTTTTTGTTTTAAATTTTTTTGTTTACTTTGTTTTTCGTTGTTTTATGTTTACTTTTTTCTTCTTCTTATAAACATTTTTTTTTTGTTGTTTTAAATTTTGTTTTGTTTAAAAAATTTTTTTTTCTTGTTTTTTTTTCTTCTTATTTTCTTCTTTTTATTTTGGGATCCTTTGGTTGGATCCCACCTGTAAGTTCCCTCATTCATGAAAATAAGAATATTTTAGACGCTTCTAACCTTTTATGATTTGTATGTAAGAAAATGTATTAATAAAACAAGAAAGACGGATCATTCTCAGGCAGGAATATTTAAGAATGATGTCCCCTTGTGTGTAAATTCCCTCATTGATGCAAATAACAATATTTTCACTTTATATTCTGTGTTTTCCTAGAGGAAATATACGAGGAATCCCACCGCTGCCACCAGTGTTGAGGTCCGGCGCCGTGCTTCCTCGGTTGAGGGAAGAGCGGGGACCTTTTATTTTATCTTTAGTTCTGTTTCTTTCATCAAGTATCGTTTCATTGTTGAGTAGCTCCGATAGAATCAATGGTCAAAGAAAAACTTTTCCTTCTCTCTTGATATTAGTTACGTATTTATTTTAAACACTAAAAACTTAACTGCTTTTACAATTCTTAATTAAAACTTCTTCTTACAATATTCCACTTATAAATCAAACTTCTAACTACAACTGCTAAATCCAACTGAACTTTTTGAACTGAATTTTTTTTCTATTCTGTTTTTTCTTCTGTGACTTTTCACATTCAATTCGAACGAAAATCCAAGTTGCTATGTTTTCAATAAATAAAAAGGTGCAGGTTATTAAGTGTGCTGTAACTGGTAATATTGTGAATGTTTATGAATGGTATGTATTAAGTGAGAATGTAATATATGTTAAGTGAAGTTTTTAAGGATGTGTTAGGAGATTCAGTGTTAAATTTAATAAGGGTAGTATTCTGGAATACAACATTCGGAAGCAAACTAATCGAGCGAAGATCGGCTGGATTGCTCCTGTCCTTGCCCTTTTTTGGGATGGGATGGACTACTGCAGCTTTCCATTGGGTTGGATAATATGCATTATTTAGAGCGTTATTGAACAAAATAGCGTAAACCTTCACTACTTCAAGAGGTTAATGCTTTAGAACAATGTTTGGAATACTATGTATTCCAGAAGATTTTTTGTTCTTAATCGATCTAAGAATGTCCGTCAGTTCATCCTTGTGTACAAATATGCTAGTGTTTAGATCTCTAAGCGGGGAATCCGCTCTATTATTTTCACTAAAGATAGTGAAACTTCGACTTAAGAGACGCCAATTGTTATGTTCATTGCGTGGCGAAATATGTTTTTGGAGATCCCTATTTTCCAGGTCAAGGTTAGAATGAGCCGATTCGTTCAATCTATACACTGCTTCGAAACAAGCACCAATTGAGCTCGCCTTTTTTTGCGGATCCTTGACTATTATGAACTCTTCGGTAGAGTTGATGTGTTCCAGGGTAAGTCCTGCGTTCAGCAGAGTTTGACAATTCTCGGGAGTCCGCGGAACTCGCAGACATGGGATGTCATTATAATCTTTCCTTCGACAGACTTTATTTATTTGTGGGAAGAATTTGCTTGTGTTGGAACATCATGCTTTTCAATAACAGATTTTTTGACGCCGCGAACGTGATAATTCGAATTCCATTATCATTTGAAACGTCGTGTAGACTTTCTTTACCTATAGTTCCTTTCCAATTTTCGCATTGAAGTCCCCGAGGAGGATTTTAATATCGAAGGATGAGATCCCACCACATCCTTCTTCTAGGGTCTTGTAGAACGTGTCCTTCGTTTCTTCGTCCGTAGATTCTATTGGGGCGTGTACGTTTATAAATACATAATCGTACCATGCGTCCTGTACATAACACACTTATGTTCCAAAAGGTTTCTTTTTATTTTTTTGTTCTTTTAAGTAAATAATTTTTCACTTTCATTAAATCGAACTTCCTTTTGGCACCAAACGCCTAATAACCAACGTGACAACTTTTCGTCTTCGACTTTTGTTTTACGACTCTAAAGGTACAGCCATTTGGTTTGCCGGACAATTTTCAACTACCCATGAAAATCAAAAGCCACCCTCGTCGTGGACATTCGTCATTCGGGGTTTTTCTTTTTCAACTCCTGACGTTCAAACTTACTGGTGCTCATTTCATGTCGAGTTAACCCTTGGTTTTTTGGTTCCCACCAGTCCATCATTCTTTTCTTGGTTTCCTTGGTTCAATATACCGTCATGTGCAATGCCAGGCAATGGTCATAAGTACTTTCGGCTGTCCTTATGCCATACGGAGGGTTATTTTACAACGGAATATCCAACAAGGGAAACTTTTTGGGGGAAGTATTGTTGTTTTTAGTGGATAATATTTTGGACCTTGTGGCTAACCAAATATTAATCTATTAGGATAGGGATCATGTATTTCTAGGGATGTATTTTATTTTAAAATTTGTCTATTGCTTGGTGGGAATGTGCTATTGTATTTTTAATGTGATGCTTTGGTATAGGGAAAGGATATGGACTGGCAAGAATTTTAAGTGCATTTTAGGGGAGTGATAATTAACTGCTGTTAATTTTATAACAGATGCTTTTTCTTATTCCATTTTCTTTCGGTGTTCTTCACTATTTGCTTATGTATTGTGTTTATATCTGTTAGAAACGCCACAATGTATTGTAGGGCGTGTACCATAGTATAAGAATTGCACAGCAAAATGAATTTCGTTGAAGAAAAACCCAGTCGGCATGTAACTCGAATGAGAATTGTAAAATCTGTTTACGTTTGATTGTGAGTCATACCATCAATTTTGAAGGAGTTTTGAGGGTTGCCATCACTTGTAGATATTGCACTGTGTTAATTATGTTTACCCAGTATTTGAACGATGTTGGATTCATAAGTATGGCCCATTGTATCATGAAACAGCCATGAGTGAGCGGGACACATGACGCCATGGCCCTCTTATTGACCGAGGGATCCAATGCTTTTCTGAGATTATGGGGATTCAAAACGTCGCTACAGACTCGTGGGTGGGATTAACGATCGTGTGAGGAGCAGCCATGAAAAACAAATTATGCAAGTGGACATTCTAGGTCCTGTGTGGGTTTCTACGGAGAAAGTGAGCAACGGAACATATGTTGCTTTAATTAAGCCAATAAATGGGGTGGTACCCCACGAAACTAAACTACATCTTTTGCCGATTTGCTAATATTGCTAGATAACTGCGAAATGTCTAAGAAATTCAAGGGTTTATTTTTTTTTACTTTTCTAATGTTATGAGGCGGATTCTGGCACCCACCGACAATCAAATTGACTCGTCAACCGGGTCGATATAATTATGTTATCTTTATTGAAACAGCCAATACAAGATTTATATTTAAAAGTGGAGTTCTCGTCTCCACCATGGTATAAAAGGTAAAACTAGGTTGAGTCTCATCAGTTGATTCAATCGTTCGACAGGTATGACATTCATAAATATATAGAAAAAGAAACTTTAAGCGATATTTTTTTAAAACCAAACTATAAATTGCCCAATTTTATAATAGACATAAAATAAAACTGTACAAATATTTTTCTTTTGGGATGGATTGTGTCTGTGACCCATAATATAAAATTACCGCCTACGAAATTGAATATAAAACGCAGATCATCATCAACTTCAAGTCCAATACCCTAGTGTTCGACAAGTGGTCAATCATTTCTGACACATTTTAGAAAACGCAATAAAAAAATGGAACCGATTTTCTGTCTTCTATTTTTAATCCTCTCTGTCGGAGTTCATTGATCTCTACGACAGCGTACAAAAGAACTTCGTGACTGTAAAAACGCCACTTTTCCGCAACACTTCTTCAATTAAACGAAGTCATTAACAACATAAAACTTAATCAATCACTACGCCACTAGTTAGGCCGAGTCCCCTTCTATTTTTTAGCTAACATTAGCCCCTCTCAACGCCATTAGTACCTCGTAAAATGGCAGAGAATAATTTACTCCCAGTCAAATGGCACGAACGAGACGGTTTGTTGATAATGATATTATCCGTCGAAATTTATCATCGACTTAGTGGCGGCCATCTTTGATATTGTAACACCTCCATCATATTGTTTCCCTGCGAGATATTTGTTCTTTTTCTGACTGTTTCTGTTACTATTTTTTTTTTTTAACTTAATAGTGCTTAAAAATATCAATTTATATTTAGCGTGTCCTGCTTTTGTCACAAGTTTTGTGATTTGAATGTTTGTTAAATAAGCATGGCGGCTGACAACCTGCTTGGGTGACAAATAGGCATCGGTAACAGACAAACCCTGCACAAATATTTCGGGCAGCGATGATCAAGCCACCGATTAAACTGCCCTGCCGTTGGGGACGGTGGATTTCTGTGCGTGGGAAGCGATGCGAAAGTATACAAAGGGAAATGAGGTGGCAAGCAAGATAGAATGTTTGATTGCTCACCCTTTGTTTGGCCGTTCGTCATAGTGCTGCTCAAGAGCTAATTTGTGTTGTGACAGGGAGTGGAATGTCAGCGGAAAACTGCTGTGAATAATAAGCGTAACGATCACCATCTGCGATCATTATCTGACCCTTTTATATGATGTTTTGATTAAGAAGGCGGGACGTCAGGCTTGAAAAAGTGATTTATTGGGGACTTATACAGTTTGCTTGTCAGATTTTATGTCTAGGTTTTGATTTGAAATTGATTAAGTGGTGACATGTCTTTTTCGATTAAGAACCGTTTAATGCTGGTCAGTGGGATATATGACAATAACACGTGCTGTTAAATAATAGCAGGGCGTAGTTAATTTTTGGAGAAGTATGTGCCTAAGGCTGAAAAAAAGGGTAGACTTTTTTTTTATAAGTACTTATTTTAGGGGGCCGAACCTTTAGAACTAAGGCAAAATTCTAAAAATTAATAATCATTGAAGTAGCACAGTTTTGATATGGCGGTGTTTGTGGTGTTGATGTTAGTCCTATGTGGTAAAATAAGTGGATTGGTTATCTCTGAACCCCCTCGAGTATGACAAGGTTATGTTCAGGAGCTTCAAACAAATAAACAGTACTGTAATGCGAAACTCATTTTGGAAGGGAAGAAGTTTTTGACCTCCTCGAAGATAACGTATTGAATTGTTAAAAAAGATATTATGTTTGCTTATTTCACTGTCAAATGCATTTAGGAACTTGATTCAACAATGTATTGAATATTATTTTCATTCTGGCGCAAGACTAATGACCTTGCCGGAAAAAACAAATCATTATGGAAAATTTAACAAGCCTCAGGACTTGCTAAATAAGGCCAAGACCAGATCCCGGTTGTAGTGCCGATGATGATGATTATTTTCATAAATTTCCATCATACCTCGGCCAACTTCATAATTTTGTCTTTATAAAAATTCTTGATTCTGTGAAAAATTTGTCGAAGAGCTGTCTGTTGTTTGTGTATTTTAGTCATTGGGCGCTGTGGTACTGTGGGGGTTAAAATAGTGTTGTACCAGCAGGGGCAGGTGGTTCGTTTAAATCCCCAACACGTCACTGAGCAAATAACACTTTGAAACGTAACCAACGAGGGAGGGATTATTTGGCTGGAGTTACAGTTGTTCCTTGGTTTCGAAGTAACAATAATTAATTTGGATTTGGTCGGATTGCAATTAATTTAGATTTGCTTTTAAATTATTAACGAATTCATTTGCTTTTGCTTTAGTTTGTCTTTTTGGTTATCACTTTATTTTTGCGTATTTCCATCCAATAGAAATTCAGCAACACTTATCGAAGTAAGTTAGCTTAACTAGTTTCTGTCTTTTGTTGATTTGATTAATGATTTTATTTAGTTTTGATGATGAAAATAGTGTGATGTCAAAGGAGACTTAGTTAAAGGAGACACGACGCAGCTCTGTACAACCACTTGTTGGCCACTCTCGAGTCACTTTTATACACTTATCGTGTGTGCGCGCCACGGGGAGTGAAAAGGGAACTTTGACGGCGTGACCGTCCTCTTTGGGTGATTGAATTACTACTTGGTTTTGAACGTTCAAAGTAGGGGCGCGTGTTCGACCTCGATTATGGTTGAGTAATTACTGCAAGTGCATGTGCGCACTTTGGTGGTTGAAATCTGACTGACTGTCCGCCCCCGGTGGTGGTTGCATCTCGACTGACTTGGTATGGGCAAGAATTCATTCGTCGTGTCGTGGCGGTTGAGTCATAGCGAAGTAAACTCGCTGCCACTTACTAGGGACTTTGAAAAGGGTTGCTATGCTTGCATAGGGGATTTAGTTTCGGAGAATCATTGCCGTATCATCATCATCACCATCATCGGCACTACAACCTAGAACCGGTCTTGGCCTTATTTAGCAAGTCCTGAGGCTTGTTAAATTTTCCATAATGATTTGTTTTTTTCCGGGCAAGGTCATAAGTCTTTCGCCAGAGGCTCCCCGTCGAGGAATCGAACCCCGGTCTCCCGCGTGACAGGCGGGTATACTAACCAGTATACTATTGAGGAGCTATCATTGCCGTATAGGCTGAGTTAAATTCCTCTGGCGCTATGTATACGAGGAAATTGGTTTGGAAATACGACCGAATATGGGCATGAGTTGTCGCTTAGACAACGGGATATGGGTCTTGGTCGTCGCGATGGTTGTTTCACGGAAATGTAAGGCATCGTGCTGGTGACTTTCCAGTAAGGGGAATTGTTACTGGGTAGGATGGGAACCGAAATGATTCTCGGGGGAATTAAATGTTGGTTGGTTACAACCGAGGAGATAGTTTAAGCTTGAAGTGAGCGGGAGTGATTATCAGGGGAAAATAGAATTGCTTGGTTGCAAGCAAGGGATATAATTTAGATTAATAATTAAGTGAAGCGGTTTTTGGAAAAATGTATGCGGCTCGATATAGTTGATGGAGATGGTGAGTATTCTGTTGTAGATTTTAATATGCGTTTATTACAGAATACGGTTTTCAGGGGAAATTAGAATTGCTTGGTTGCAAGCAAGGGATATAATTTAGATTAATTATTAACTGAAGCGGTTTTTGGAGAAATGTGTGCGGCTCGATGTAGTTGATGGAGATGGTGAGTGTTCCGTTGTAAATTGAATATGCGTTTATTACAGAATGGGAAATGGGTTCTTGGTAGGTTGGAGATGTATGCAATTTCAGATTTGGGGACGGATTCTGTTGCATATTGGGATGTGTTCTTTGCATGTTTGGAAATGGATTACAGATTGGGTTAGGGTGACGCGCTGTTAGCGGTCGAAGTTAGGTAGGAATTGCGGGTTGGTTCTCCGTGTGGTATAGAGAATCCCCACAGTACCACTTTGTTGTTTCCGGAAGAGGTATGCATAGTTGACGCCTGGCCGCATGCTACTTGCTTCGTTGTCCGATAGGTTCACTTGTTCATTTTGGGTAAGCCTTTTATTAGCGAGCTTGGTTAAATTCTTTTTTCGGTTAAATTCTTTGTATTAATGACAATTCACATGATTTGCAAGATAATCTATTTATCTGCAGTTATGGATCTTGGCTATAGTGCATTCGACTCTGATAAGCTGATTCCCCGTCAACCCATGCAAGTTGTACCGTTAAACGCATTTATAGCGGCGGGCGCAGTTTTCGACTGTTTTTTGTGGTTGTGCCCAAGAATGTGTATTCTTCAAAAGATACTGCGCGCCCGACGCTTTGGCATACACGATTAACAGAGGTATAGTATGTCACAACACAGCGTTCACGTACTTAAACACACTGTAGTATCTCCTACAAATCTCCCTCCGGAACTGATATTGGGTTTTCCTTCGTGGGACTGGTTAGCTCATTAGACTAGCTTGTGGTGTTTCAAACAGATACACACACAAAACACAAGCAGATAGTGAAGAATACCGAACGAAATCGAATAAGAAAATGCATCGTACACCATAGCGATAACATAACAATTCCACATTAGTTTAGTGTACTTGAGTTTAGGAGTCGAATTCGTACACACGGCGGTCGCCTGATGGGTTGCGCTTTGGTTCAATTTTTGGTGATTCTAACTCTCATAGCGTCAGTTCGAATCACACGTTCTTCACTATCATCCCAAACGCTATAAGCTCTTTAGGAGATATTGTCTTCTGTGACTTCTTGTCTTGCTGTCTTGAGTTTGTGCAGCTCATTCTGTACAAGAGTTATTCGAATACAGGTTTCGGTCCAACACTCCTGTGGTGGCTTCATATGCTCAATAAGGCGACTTGGCAGAAGAAGGTTGTTTCTTCATTGAACGAAGCGGCTGCATATAAAACCGCCATGTTCAGCGTCCTCTTCTTGTTCTTCACATTATGGACATAGATGTAAGCGGCCATGCACAACACAATTTCCGTGTTTTCGATACCTACCGGGTCTTGACAAGAACTGGGTGGAGTGGTAGTCGTAGTTCCCATGTGAGTATTTTTTTCAAACTTCTACGCATAAAATGATTGTTCTTGGAAGTCAATCCATCTGACTTGCAAGCTCGTGTTCCACATAGACTGCCATAAAGCAATATAATTTCTTCTAGTTTTATCGTCGCCATTCCGAAAGACACTTTATCCTTTGTGGCTCGCGTTTTGAAGATCCGAACATCTCCTCAGGTAGCATGTCTATGCTGCTTCGTCGGAGATCATTCTGAAACCGTATATAGTCTTTAATCCACTAAGCCTGCTGCTCTCTTCATTCTTTTCGGCTGTTTTGTTTGTAGAGCATCTGCCTACGCCAGAGCAACATAGGCTAGATGCAACCACCCTTGACACGATAATTAAGATGTTCTCCTATCATATTCTGATTCACCGATGATTGGCAATATACTGGATAGCGCTGCCAGTATGTCTGTGTCTTTCTTAGTCGTACACTCTACGTGATATTTAAATCTTAGCCTATTACCCACCATGACTCCGAAGTACTTAACTGCTTCCGTCGATCACATGTTCTGATTTCCGATTTGGAAGTTAAATTTCAACGAGGAATATCTGCTTCTTGGTCGGTTATTTCTAGTCCTGGCGATTGTCGCATGTCTGTAATTATTCGAATTGTTTCGTTATTGGGTCCTTCTACTTCGTTTATATATTCCCATTCCGTGTGGGGTTTCCCAAGAGTGATGCTCGACTACGGGATTTCGAGTCTTTTTAGTCTTCCCAAAGCAATTCTATACTCGGACTGTCAGGGGCTTATGACCGATTCTGCGCACATATTTCTGAAGCATGTCGCCTTGCTATTGCTCATAGCCGTCCCTCCATTTTTTTTTTTTTAATTTATAAGATGTTCTTAGAACTTAATTCTCCCTCTTCATCCCTGCATCCTACGGCGATATTGTAAACACTGAGCTGCTAGTCCTTTAATTAAGCTGGTCAAGGAATCTGAAAGGAAAAGGAACCCACTGAGGCCTAAAGTGTAGAAAAATTTCCTTCCCTTTACGCCCTCCCTCCGGCGCGACGTGTCGGGATATCTACTTACTTTTCTTTTCCCTAGCGAGGCGTCTGTTATCACCGGTGTTGGGAACACGGCTTTCGTAAACCTAAACGATAGAAGAAGAGGAACATGCTTCGAGCAGCCATTACCGTTGGCGGGGAGAAGCATTATAGAGTACTCGCGGATGATGACCGGATTAAAAACCGATTACCCTCTGAATTTCACCAGATTTTCTATTCCTACTACGCATCCCTTGGGCTCTCGATTAGAACTCAAACGATTTAAAAAAAAGGAGTGGCGGGAGGCGAATGTTAACAAGACACCTTGTCTCTGGCTTCTGGTCATCTTACGACAACCAGAATCACCCACATCCGTGAGGATGTTGGGCTCGGTCTCGAGATATTTGAAAAGGAAAGCGTGAGGTAAATAAGGATAGTTTATATACGGTTAGTTCGTGTGTTCTGTATCTACTTGGACGGAGAAAAGTGGCAAGGAAATCGTACAAGACCGGAAGGTTTTCGATGCGGTAGTAAACGCAGATTACGTCTTTGGTGATCTGCGTTTTAATCGACGTCTTTTTTTCCGTAGGGAGCTGGAAATCTTCTAGAGATAACTTTTGACCGATCCAGAGGCATGCCGCATTTTTACCGACTAAAATCACCTCCCGCCAAGCACATATTCCCGTTGATCCCCGCGGAACTTTCTTTTAGTTATTCCATCGTGGGCTGGAGGGAGTTTACCTATTACTCCGCTCGTCGCGTGGCAACTGCTGCATCATGTCATACAGAATATCATTTGCACCGACCATGCTTGTTTGGAACTTAGCATGTGTTCTATTACTCCTGTCGGGGTAACTGTCCGTCTCCTATCTCTCTCCAAAATCACATTTGCAGTGGATCTCACCCACTCTGTGAGTGCGTGTTCCGCATTTTCTACAGTATAGGTGTTTGACATGGTTATATTTGTGTAAATGGTTTGTCCAGTATGTGTATGTGTGTGTAAATGTGTCGTCTTGTACTGTGTGTGTATGTGTAGTGTGTTAGCAGTAGACCCTATCGGATGGGTCCAGGTATCCTCTATTATAGTTGGGAAGGATGCTTTTTCAGTTTTGTACTGTAGAAGATATTGTGGTGGTCCGATCCGAAGAGATCAAGAGAAGGTCAAGAACGCAAGACGTCCGTACAAGTAGGTTCTCGCTGTTCTGAATACTTTCGAGGTACTTGTATGCTAATTGTAGCAAGTACTCGTCGATAGGGGTAATGGGTGCACCATCATATAGGTGAGAGTTGGGGTAATGTCGACCGACAGGCCTTCTAGAGTGGTTGATGCATCTCCTGAGGAGTTTCCTTTCGAAAACTCGAAGTCTCTCCATTTGAGTCGAAGATATACATATGGGAAAGGCGTACGATATTCCAAATTGGATTAGCTACTTATAGCAGAGAAGCTCGACTTTGGTGTCAACTGGGTTCCTTCACTTCAATATGTTGTGCAGTTGCATAGACCGACTAAGACCCCTTTGAAGAATGTGGGTCACATATTTGATGAAGCTCATTTTTGGGACATAAATTACCCCAAGATATTTCATCTCGTCCTGTGGTCTAATCGTAGTACCTCCTATTTGTATTCGAATATTCTGTGAATTTGGAGAAGTAGGTTGGGAGTATTTACTACTCAGAAATATGGCTACTGCTCCGGAAGGATTGAGTAGGATTCTTCATCGGTAATACTGATACAGTTCGTCCAGGTGACGGTTGAGTCGATTTGTTGCGACTTTAGGGCTTTGGGATGACGTGCGCACTAGAACCTCATCCGCATAGCATATCTGATCTACTCTCCCGTCCACAGGGCGAAGCATATCTGAAATGTAGATATTAAATAATATGGAGCCTAGCATGGAGCCCTGTGGCACGCTTGCAGCGGCGTTGAAAGTTCGGGTTAGCTTTCCATTTACTCGAACTTGCAAGGTTCTGTTTAGAACAAACTGGTAGATGATACTTCACAGGGTTCTGCTGAGGCCAGTATTCTATAATTTAAAAATGAGACCTTCGATCAACGTCGTGTCAAAAGCCTTTTCAATGTCCAGCCTCAGCACAATGGTGGGTTCCTTATTAAAGAGGGGCACACTGACGTGGTTTTGAAATACCTTGAGAGCCATAGTGGTAGTGTGCGCTCTTCTAAATCCAAATTGGAAATCAGATATTAGATTCCAGGCACGGATAAAGTTATTTAGCTTCTCGTATATGCCTTTTTCATATATTTTGCTGACGCAACTGAGAAGGAAAACGGGGCGATATCTTGCGGAGTGATACGTTAGTTTCCCAACTTTTTTATTGGACAAACAGTAGCATGCTTCCAAGGTTGGGGAAAGTACCCCGTGTTGTAGGAATGGTTGAACAGAATGGATAACTTTATAGCATAATGCAGGAAGCCTTCGCAACGAGTGGTACGACATGTTGTCGATACTGGGTGACTTCTTATCACTTGTGTCGTCCAAGTATGCACGGTTATATGGGTTAAATACAACAATTGGCTCGTTAAAGTTGTCTAATTTATTGTGGACTGCATTAGTATCCGGGTCATGATTATGTTCAAAGGTCTCTCCGATCATACTTGCTTTATTGGCATCATTATTGACAACAACAACGTTGTGCATAATTGGGCCTACGAGAAGTGCCACATATCTTTTTAAAATTTTTATAAACGTTCTGGTCCATCTGAATACCTTTCAGTTTGTCTTACGGTACGATTATTTTGGATTCTTTGTTTTATCAGTGTACCAATATCGAGAGCGATGATCGCAATAATGGTTCCCTTTGCGTAAAGTGGCGACGATATATCATTAGTTTTACGCTTCCGGATAAGATGAAGAGTGAAGTCGTCATGGGGGATCTGATAAGGATTTTCAACTTTGTACTTCGGCACTTGGGTCTCCAAAGTTTCAACTAGAATCTCGTGAAGTTGAGCTGCAGCGTTATTTATCTCAACCGCCGTTAGGTTCCTGTCAGTGGAAAGAGAGAGTTGGTGGAGTTTTCCGTTCAATGTCACATTGAAGTTGCCCCAATCGGGTATATATCTGATATGATTCCGCAATGCTCAATAACTGCGAATGAACGTTGTCACAGTGTTGTGGTCAGATACAACCGCTGATACTTGGGGAGGAGTGATTTGGGGAAATAAGTCTCTGGACACAAAAAAGATGACCAGCATTAGTTTCTTCACATACCAACCGTAGGGGCAACTACTTCGAAGTTGAAAGCATGAGAGTTTTCGGTGTACCATTGGTAGAATTTTGTGCCATTTGGGCAAGAGACATAGTTGTTCCAGTGGGGACGTCTGAAGTAAAAATCGCCGCCTATGATGACGGGTGACTCAAACGATTTACAATATAGTATTTGTACACGGTGTACCCATGCACACTTTTCATCGGATGGAAACTAGCGAATAGCCAGTATATTTTATATCTTAAAAGGGAACATTGACTTGGGATAAACGTTTGCATTGAAATGTGCAAAAGGAATTCGAGGATGGACTAATCTGTTTGGCTATGTAGGAACAGCGTCGTCTATCCATGTTTTGCTGTTGTTAAACAGCATCATGGGTTATGATGATTAGATATAGGGTAATAGGTACGTGGGCTTTAGCAAATCGGTGTTTTAGGCAAAAAGGACGCAAATGAGTCTATTGATTCGGGGTGGGGGCTTTAATTATGTAACAGATTCCGATGCAGGAGGATGGACCTTCCACTTTTAAATTGCCAATAAACCATTTCACGTTGGCCTAGTATGTTATATAATTATTGGTCGGTAATACGAGTTTTTAAAAAGCTTGAAAGGATTTTTTGATTTGTTGGTATGCTCCTTCCTTGGAACTTGCTTGTCCGACATCCTGAAAATAGTGTGATCACCGAGGATCTCCAATCGATGTCGTTGTGGCGGTTCCGCAAAACCCCATGGTTCACTTACCTAAAAAACCCCGATAACTTTCATCCAATCATATAATTTCGCTAATGCAATCGCATTAGCACCTTAAATGCTTTACGCATCTAGGATTATCTAAGGTATAACCTAAAAGTACCTGTAAAAAAATTCTTACCTTTCTTGCATCTCTTCGCATACAATTCCTCTAAGGGGTCTTTCTTACCTTATCATAAATTCCCCGTAATAAAATTCATCGGTTCGCATATTATACGACCGCATATCAGCGAATCTTACCCTTGAGTTGGCTAGTCCCAGCCTCAATATGTGTACATAAAAACTATCTATGCACACATCGGCTGTCGACCCTTTTAGCCAGCGATAAATAGTCCAACACCAGCTGCATGTAATTAGCACCATCCACGTTGAGACTATTTCAGTAACTCGCACCATGAGTAAACAAAAGACCGCTGTCCTTCATCAAGAATTCTGGCGATACACAAACAATTCAATCATTCTAGTATCCCAATTGCACCTACCACCCAAAGAGGTGCAACTTGTTTACTCAGTTGAACTCTCAGGTCATAAATTCATTTTATCCTACATAGTTCTGGATTCGTTTCCCAGTAACCTTCTCACATAAACAAAGATTTCTACGATCCCCTTTTCTTTTCTCTGTTTTAGATTCGTTATCATGGCTTTTACCCATGAAAAGAACCGACGTACACATATACATGTGTACCATGACGATCTCCTTTATGAGATCCGGTTATGACCACCGTGAAAGCGAATGCACCCAGAATTTCCCTACCCAGCGAATTGAATCTTTGAGTCGTTTTCCATCCGCCGACCGCCATGGTCGCTGCCGCCCCCGCTGTCCGTAGCGCTGCGGACACACGTGTTGTGCCCCTGAAGTCCTGTCCCGAAGTGTTTCACGTGTTAAAATTAATAAGAAATCAATTTAATCTTAATAGTGTTAAGTGAAGTAAACAAACACTAGCATATTTAATAATGGATTAAGAACAAATAAATTCCGTGCGTTTCACCTACGTTTCCTTGGTTTCAACTTGTTTTTGGTGTTGTGAAGTTGTTTTGTGTTTGTTTTTCGGTCTGCGGCAGACGCTTTTGGAACTGATGGGGAAGAAGTGAACCGTGTGCCCGTGTCTGGCATGATACTTCTCCTCCCCACATTGTCCCTGTTCGGTTCTTCGTTTGTTGTATAAATTCGGGCTAACACAAATGCCCAGTGACGCGGCGCAATGATGGAAATCTGTGCGTCCCTATGTTAACTATAGTGCCGACGATTTTGTTGGGATTTGGAATGATTAGGACTCTTAAACTTGGTGCAGTGGGTCTGATTTCTATTTGAGTTTTCTAAGTTGTGTCCTCCCTGATTAGATTTTTCAAGAGTGTATTCAATGCTTCGCTGTTCGCATTTTGCGGCATGCATACCCGTCTTGGTATGAGTCATGCTGCGTGTACTGATATGGAGGCATTTTTTCTTGTTTTAACATTTTAACATTTTATGGGATGTCTTTCGATTTCTATGCTATAGGACGGTTCGGAATAAGATAGACATCAATACTAGAGACATTATATTCAACCAGCAATCAAATAAACACGCTCTCTGGCCCGTCTTTGTCTACAATTTTTTTTATACTTCTCTCAGGAGAGACGAATCTATAGCGCCGCGATATGACAGCAAATAACCGTTGCACTTCTTCTTGAACAGTTGCAGGTCATAAGGCTCCGGAAACAGGTTTGGCTATTCATTATAATCTGTGGAACCGGTGATCCACTTTTCTTTGTGAGTGTTGTATACTGTGCCTCCATTGCATTGAAGTCGACGAGATTGACCTTTCCCCAGATCCCGATTCAGAGAGTCGATCTGGCTACATCTCAGCTGGAGCGGCGTTGAAGCACTAATCGGCTGGTCACTCGAAAAAGAAGAAACAAGCGTACTATCATCCACAAAACTGAATTGAAATGTGTGAAATAAAAACAAGATTGGAGCCAAAATAGAACCTTGAGACACTCCGGAATTAAAAAGATACAGATCCGAACACTCGCCGTTCATAACAATCCTGATCTATTTTGGAGGAAGCTCTTCGTCCAGTCGCTCTTGGTCTAGTCGCAAAGCCGCTGGGAAAGTCCGCATGAACGAAGTTCACTCACCAATACTCCGTGCCAGACGCGGTCAAAAGTGTTGGAGATATCCAATGCGACGCCATTGACTCACCATGCCCCACACTCGCAGATTCTCGATGTATCGTTTGTACGGGTCGAAATGTCTCCCATGGACTGCCTGCCATGGTGTATTAACGATCATTCAGAAGTCCGTTGCACTCCAAATACTTAATTTGACCGTTTCTATCACCTTAGATAACATAGACAGTAATGCTATCGACCGTTAATTTTCTGGGTAACACTTTTCTCCCCTCTTTGGGATTGGCTGAACTCGAGCGATTTTCCAGCAGATAGGAAATGTCCTCCGGGCATAAGATAAGCGAAAGAGTCTGCCCAGAACCGGCGAGAGTTCTGGGGTATAGTTCTTAAGGACTATTGCTGTTATTCCGTCTGGGGCGATTGCCTTCCTACAGTCCAGTTCACGTAGAATGCGTTGAATAGTACGCAGGCGGAACCACACACCCCACAACGAAGACCGTATCGGCGTCATCACAGATGGCTCCAAAATATCGGGCGATGTAATTTCACTTGTTCCCAACAAAACATGCGCATCCGTTCATTGTGGAGGTGAAAATCCCAGATCTCATATTCTGCATGTGTAGAATAAGAATGTAATTATCCATGGGAAGAAGTGCACTGGTCCAGTTAAGTCACACGTCCTGCTTATTAAAAATAGTAATAAATTAATCTTTTTAGCGCAGCAGGAACTTAAAGCTAGTTATTGATTGATTAATATATAATATTATAAAATCGAAATATATCAAAATGCCCTCGTTAACTGAATGCAGTAATATTCGTCATTCAATTTCTGAATTTCTGACATATCAAGAAACTTGACTATGCGACTCTTCGACACTCATTCATATTAAATGTGATGCAGAGGTTGAATATAAAACCCCCTTAGTGGCGGAAATTGTAGATTCTCCCCGATGCAGGTTCAATCGACAGGTCTATAATTTATATTGGCCTTGCTTCATCTAGAAGTCCTTAACTCTGCACAAATTGTTATGTCAAGATTGTTTAAATAGTCCACAAATCAACAAAAGAATATTTTAGTGGAGTATGTGCTGTAATGACACCGTTTGTTATCAATGGAGTCTCGTTTATTTAAATAAAACTATCACAATTGTTTTTTCACCATATGCAGTGACATCGGATAGTAACTAACCAAATCAAATCGTTTTCAATGTTCAAAACCGATTCATTAATTTTTTTCTCTCATCTTATTTACCATCCTGCCTATTTTCTGATACCCTGGAATAGCAATCCTACTCAAGTGTTTCTTCCGATAATCGATCCGTAACAATAAATATTTCAAAATATCAGCGTTATCTATTTCATATACCATACCTAACCGACTTTGCATAAACAAATATTTCCATTGAGTCTCATTACCCAATCCCACTGACATTTTCGGTCAGCCTACACAGACGCATTCCTACTTAACATGTGTATTTTCGAACAGCCACAGTGGGTGACCAAAACTGTATATTTTATCGATTCAAAAAATATTACCCATTTCCCCAGTCACCTGGTGACCAATTGAAGTACTTCAAAACGCCAAAACCTACCCGAGTGGACTTGGTCTAAGTTGAACGTCGCAAACAAAGTATCGGCCAACTCTCAGGGACATGAGATTCATTGAAGAATTAACAACTTACCGCAGATATATCCGCCCAGGTAAGGCAACTTAAATTAGTGCCAGTAGATCTGTTGCGACAGCGCTCACTCACGGGACCAGATTTGATGCGTTGGCAGACAATTTGACCACTTCACCGAACACGACTGAAAACTGAACGGCTAATTTGATACAATTTATTGTATTCATACCATGAATGGGAAACGCTGGAGGAGAGAGATGCTCTTTTATTTTTCAAATAAATAATATTATGCAAGTGATTGGCGATCGGCTTGATGATCGATCTGGGGTTTTAGCGTTGGCGTAGTTGGTTACGGTTGACCGAATTGTCAGAAGAAGTAGTTAAATATTGCGGGATTGATAGCTAATAGAAAGATGGTTGGCACTACATTCCCATTAGTTGATTATTGTTTATACAGTGCTGATGCTTGAGGGTTTTCAATAAACGTGATCGAGCCACAAATACATCTCAGATAAGAAAAAAAAGGTATCACTGTGATTTGACATTGAACGTCTAGGAGTCTTTCATTTGTTACAGTTTTCATAATATTTAACACAACAGAACCAGTGCAGCAATAATGACGTACTACTGGTTTGTAACTTATCCGAAACCACTTCATGGAGTATAGAAATACTAAACACAATGAGAAGCTCTAAATATTATTGCTGAAATTATATGATAGTTTCGCAGACGGTTTCGAAAGACTAAATATTAAGTCCCCAATTGATTTATGGTGTACGAGGGTTGCCTCTTATGTTTCGGGATTTGGCAACCCTAGCATTGCAATCCGACAATTGACAGCTCTGTCGTAAAGTTGGACATTTCTGAGGTTATACGCACTCAGAACGTTTTGACACACGAGCGCTATTTGTGTTGTTTACGGTAACTTAAAAGATTCATCTCGGCCCAAAAATGGAATTAAATCGTCAACATTTTCGTG
Organism: Microdon myrmicae; assembly: GCA_963931805.1. Taxonomy (NCBI): domain Eukaryota; kingdom Metazoa; phylum Arthropoda; class Insecta; order Diptera; family Syrphidae; genus Microdon; species Microdon myrmicae. The sequence continues at coordinate 93,604,212 of OZ007498.1, read as the reverse complement.
CGATTATTTTTTACAACTTTCGGCGTGGATTAACTCAGCAACAGTGCATGGATGAACTTAATTCAATTTTTGGTGATGAAGCTCCATCAAGGACCAGTGTTTATCGATGGTATGGTGAATTCAATCGTGGTCGTAGTTCACTCCAAGATGAATTTCGTGAAGGTAGTCCAAAATCAGTGGTTGTTCCGAAAACCATTGATGCTGTGCGCGAACTGATATTGGAAGATCGTCATGTGACCTATCGTGAGATTGAGACAACCTTAGGCGTTAGTGGGACCAGCATACATTCAATATTGCACCAGCATAAACATTTGACTGTCAAAAAAATTTGTTCGCGTTGGATCCCACACAATTTGTCAATCGCCCAAAAAAAGGCTCGTGTCAATTGGTCGAAAGAAATGCTCAAAAAATACGATCGCGGTTCTTCGAAACACGTCTATGACATCGTGGCAGGTGATGAATCGTGGATTTACGCGTGTAAACCCGAAAGTAAACAGCAGTCGACTGTCTGGGTGTTTCAAGATGAGCCAAACCCAACAAAAGTTGTTTGCGCACGAAGCACTTCCCAGCAAATGGTCGCCTGTTTTTTCGAAAAAAACTGGACATGTCGCAACCGTACCACTAGAACAACGCAGAACAGTCAATTCTGAGTGGTACACAACCATTTGTTTGCCAGTTGTCTTCCAAGAAATCAGGAAATCCAACCGCCGAAGACGGATCACTCTTCACCACGACAATGCGAGCTCTCACACATCAGCCGCGACAACTGCTTTTTTGAGCACCCAAAACATCGATTTGATGGGTCATCCGCCGTATAGTCCTGACTTGGCACCGAATGACTTCTTTTTATTCCCGTACGTAAAAAACAAACTGAGAGGTCAACGTTTTTCGACACCTGAAGAAGCGGTTGCTCCATTCAAAATGCATGTGTTGGAGATACCTCAATCAGAGTGGCAAAAGTGCTTCGACAATTGGTTCAAACGCATGCAAAAGTGTATAGATCTTCATGGGGAATATTTTGAAAAACAATAAAGTGATTTTCGATGATCAATATTTGTTTTTGTTCTCTAATCCCGAAATATAAAAGGCAACCCTCGTACAACGTGATATATTTGTATAGCAGATGAACCCCTTTCTTTCTTGACCAATGTGTATAAAATCCTCTGCTTTTTCTTTTTTCTTCTTCGCACATTTAGCTCATCGGTGATTTCGTCTACAAGCAAACTGAATAATCGCTTTTTCGACTTTCTTCTTTGTCTTCTTATTTTCTCTGCCATCCAATGCTATTCTACAGGTATTGACCCCTGCGTGGGATTAACGGTGTTTGTGCCGATTTTGTATGCTGTAAAGGCATCTACTGTAAATCTTATCACGCCTCCTGTGTGGGACTGAATTAGCCAAATAGGTGCTAAAGCGTGCGCCCAAAACCGCGAACTCCGATTGAAATTATGAATTACAGCTACAGCATTCTCGTAAAAGAATGCCTCTTGCTTCATGTCTCCAAAAACAGGTCTTGTCTCCACGCAGTTCTCCCCTCCAGATACGATTGGATTTTCCATCCGAATAAAAACGGTTACCTAAGGATCCGCAGTTTAAATATATACAATAACAACCCAAACAAATTAACTAAAGACCTGCCTCCCTTTCCTAAATCTCTAATACGGGATAATGGCCGTACTCTCCTTCCTGAACCAGCCCATAATACCAATTTGTTTCCTCTTCTTACCGCTGCACCCGTCATTTCAACAATAGTTCATCCCCTGAAGGCCCCCCCGCCCCAATGCATACTCAACTTCCCTTCCCTAAGTCTAAACACAGCCGCAACTCCGTTCTCAACCTAAAGACAACCCAACCCACAAAACACTATTCCAAGCCAAATTTTAATTCAACTCCTCTCCATAATTCTAACCCTCCTTCTCAGCTACCCGTAAAAACGTCCCTCTTAATCATAATAAAACTGCTCGCCCCACATCACATTCCGTCCCTATCTCTAGTCCTTTTCCCCTTTCCCAAAACTGGTGCGAAGTACCAACCTCCTCCATCGATCACACACTCTCAATTTATAACCCCTCATCAAGAAACATCCCACTCATCCACCGAACCCAACCTAAGACCGAAGTTCGCATCCCCCATCCCCCATCCCACATCCACATCTCGCTCCTGCCCAACACCCCCTTCTCCATAACCAATTATTGATTCCCTCTTACCCCTAGTGTTAAAATTACACAGCAATCCTTCAATTAATCTGAATGTTGTTACTCCTTATCAAAACATAGAAATAAATTGACCTATGAACATGTCCGGCTCTATCTATCGTAGCTCCAAGACAAACCTGATTCAGTCTGCTATTAAGCAGGAAGGTCTACCCTTGCTAGGCTTGCCTAGCCTTCGCTACCTGTTCATTAAAAGTGTCAAACGATCTCTCGGCTTTTCGTCAATACATTCATAAGAAAATGACCTCTTCCAATAAGGACAAGTTTTTTAGAACCTAATGCGTATCTAATAATTGTATTCGCTCGCCCAGCAACAGTAAATCTAAGAAGGAATTTCCTCTTGGATATGACGATCTACTAGTAGCGTACAATTCTAGCTTTAGTTCAATAGCGTTGGTGTGCCACCAGTCAAACATTTCCATTTTCATTTTAACAAAATTTTTTTATTTTGTTTTTATCTCCTCAGTTTCTAAATTACATGGTAGACAAAAAATGCTTAAATTCTAGCTTAATTATGTTATATTATAACTTACTGGTCCTACGCAGACGCTCTAAGCTAAATATTACATGACTATTGTATAATTTTACTTTCGTCCACAGGACTTTGTTTGTGGCTGTACTTAGGACTATTTGACTGACAAAGCCAAATTTGGAAATTTTCGTCGAATTTGTTTTTGTTTGTGTTTTCTTAAAATGAACCTACTTCAATTTTTTTTTAAATAATTTTATTTTGAAGAACTTAACTCTTATACTACCCTAATTCTAAAAAAGCTAAGTCTGTGTAAGCTGGCTGATGCTATTGTTAATCTACCGACATTGGTATCCAGTTCTTTACCAGGACTCTTGGCGCTTTCATTCAACGATACGCAGTGACCCAGTGCGCACGTGTTTTTAATTCGGCAATCGAGTTAAGTGAAAAAGTTGAAAAAGTATAAGGACTATTTATAAATAAATATGTTCCATAAAAACAGTGAAAACAAAGTTAATATATATAAATATAACAGTTTGTGCTTGACAGCCATTGAAAGCAGACAACCTCGTGAATTCTAATGAAAATGGAAAAAAGTTAATTTCGTGTGTTGATTAAGGAAAATCCATAAATTGTTTCATTAAATAAATAAAAAAAAAAGTTAACAGTTATTGCGCTTTAAAAACGAACAGTATACTAATTAAAAATATTAAATTAATTAAATTAATTGTTGTGAAGTGCGGCACTGAGTGACTCGACCAAAATAAAAAATCAAAAATAATAAAAAAAAGACAAAGACAAGACAGTCAAAACAAAAAAAAAACTTAAAATCAAACAAACAAAACAAAAGATAATCAACGAATATACAGTGAAGTGAAGCGCGGAAAATAATAATATTCGCAACTAACAAAAGCAAAATATATCACCTCGGTCGCAAGTGTGAAAATAAGAACTAACAATATAACTGGTCAATTGAAAAGTCCCCGGCCTGACACATAGATGGCGGCACTAGAATTAAATCCATATGATTTTTAGTTAGCCCTAACCTTCAAAAGACGACGTATTGCTTTTTGAAGGGAAGAAATACAGTTGAAGCAAAAACTTCGCTTGATGACGAGTTTCCAGACGCCGCCCCAGGAAAATCAACCATCAAGGATTGGTATGCTAAGTTTAGACGTGGTGAAATGAGCACCGAATACGGTGAACGCAGTGGACGCCCAAAAGATGTTGTTACCGAGGAAAACATTAGAAAAATCCACAAAATGATTTTGAATGACCGTAAATTGAAATTGAATGAAATAGCAGGCACTCTAAAGATATCAACTGAACGTGTACATCATATCATTCACGAATATTTGGGTATGAGAAAGCTCTGTGCAAAGTGGGTGCCGCGCGAGCTCACTTTTGGCCAAAAACAACGACGAGTTGATGAATCGGAGCAGGTTTGGAGATGACAAGCGTAATAAACCCGACTTTTTGCGTCGATATGTGACAATGGATGAAACATGGCTCCATCATTTCACTCCGAAGTCCAATCGACAGTCATCCGAGTGGACTGCACACGATGAACCCGCCCCAAAGCGTGGAAAAACACAGTAGTCGGCTGGCAAGGTTATGGCGTCTGTATTTTGGGATGCGCGCGGAATAATTTTCATTGACTATCTTGAAAAAGGAAGGACCATCAACAGCGACTATTACACAGCGTTATTGGGCCGTTTGAAGGACGACATCGCCGAAAAACGACCGCATGTGAAGAAAAAGAAAGTGCTGCTTCCCCAAGGCAATGCACCGTGTCACAAGTCAGTGAAAACGATGGCAAAAATCCATGAATTGGGCTTCGAATCGCTTCCGCATCCACCGTATTCTCCAGATCTGGCCCCCAGCGACTATTTCCTGTTCTCAGATCCCAAAAGAATGCTCGCTGGGAGGAAATTTTCGTCGAATGAAGAGGTGATCGCCGAAACTGAGGCCTATTTTGAAGCAAAGGACAAATCGTACTACAAAAAAGGTATCGAAAAGTTGGAGGGTCGCTATAATCAGTGTATCACCCTCGAAGGGAATTATGTATAAAAAAAACGAATTCTGCCAAAAAAATGTGTTTTACCATGGAAGGCCGGGGACTTATCAATTGACCTGTTATTGCCCGTTAAGCAAGTGGTTTTTAAATCAGCATTTAGCGCGAATGCAATGTTACTGACTCTTAGCCGACGATAGGCGAATTCGAGTCAGCTTACGAGAGAAATCCAGTTGCATCGTGGTTCGTATAGCAGGTCGCCTTTGTTTTTTTCTTAATGAAAACAAACTGGAAAGAACCAGCATGATCACGGACGAAGAAAAAACACGACAACACACAAAAGAAAAGGGGCTCCGAAAAATTCCATTGTGACGCGAAGTAAAACCCCGAATTTAACAATGGAGAAAAGAGAACAGCAAATGGAGGAGGACAGTAAGCTCCCCTCCCCGTCCAACTTGAGAATGTATGGGGCAAACAATTCATTCGCTTCTCTTGCATCCTCATGGTCTGACGATGAAGACGAGGAGATAAGTGAATTGGAGGCGAAACTTGCGATGGCAATAGCCCGATTAGAAGAGAGACGCCGAAAGGAAAAAATAGCCGCGTTTGAACACGAAAGAAACACCCAACAACAACAAAAGGAGAACCCAAAAGTCGGCCAACGCAACAGTATCAACATCAACAGCAACATCAACATCAGCAGCATCAACGGCAACATCAACGGGAAACACCACCACAAAATCGACCACCGAAATAGCAAGCAATACAGCAGCAGCAAAGCAACAATAACAACGGAAAAATAAAGATGCCACCAATCAACATCATAGATATTGAGTGTAAGGAATTTGGTAAGTTTCTGTAAGCTAGCTATAGGAAACAATTTTGTAGTTAAAAGACTGCAGGTAACAGGCATGCCATTCAAACCTATTATTAACAGAGGGGGGTGATACGTTATGCACGTTAATTATGTAACAGTTCCTCCTGTTGAGTTTTCTTAGATTGTCGTGTTTTTTTTTTGTCTTCTTTCTATTCTTGCTGTTGTTGTATCATTTTCGTTTACCGCTCATTCTGGCTCAAATTGTTTTTTAATTTAAGAACTTCTTCCATTTGTTTGTCCAGTTCTTGTTTTTTAAGACTAATCTCATGGATGAGTCTGTTAAGGACCTCGACCTGATTGCTGGCGTCTGCATTTGTTTCGCTGACAGCTAGTTTTTGGAATTGGTTTCCAGCCCTTGAGTTCTGGGCACCATGGGCGTTGTCTTCGTCGTCGCTGTTGTCACTTAATGTGTCTGTATACTTATTTTTGTTGGCTTTATGGCGTTTAGCCATTAGATATAGGCCTTCTCCGAAGCACCATTTTGGCATCCATTTGATTTACGTCCATATTATGGACCACATGTACTCACTTTTTTTTATTTTATTGCGCGCGTGACAGATGGAAAATCACGTTCAAGAGTTTATTTATTATACTGTGCAATCGTGGTAGTCTCCCAGGCAGTTCATGCACAGCAATCATCTCACCGCAGCTGTGTTCCCGTCAACCAACTGGCATACATAATTTGGCACCTCATCTACGGTTCGTGCTGAGTACAACCCCAACACAAGTCACAGTTGTGTCGGACCCATTCTATGCAGCGAATTTAACGATAAACAATAAATTAACTTGAATGATATAAAAATTTGAAAAGAAGTGAATAAACGTACTTGGATTCTACTATAAATATTACCCGGTTTTCATTTATGGCATCTGGAGTTTAACTCCATTAAAACAATACAGCCCATGAGCAGCACTCCACAATACAGGGAAAAAACAGATGGTATGTTACGTGGTACAAATCATTATGGAAAATTTAACAACCCTCAGGACTTGCTAAATAAGGCCAAGACCGGTTCCCGGTTGTAGTGCCGATGGTGGTGATGTTACGTGGTAACTCCCATGCCACCCTTGTCCCAGCGAAGAAACATTAAACATAAACAGACATACACGTTACGTTAAACAATTTCAAACCATATTTCCAAACGAAACCTAAATACAATTTAACTAAAACTAAAGTAATACAAAACGTACGTTGTCGTTGTGATGTACACGTATAATAAATAAAACATAAACTACCTCACATTTATTTACAACATAAATTAAACATGTTCATTTAAACAATGTACATTTCACGTTTTAAACATACATAAGATATATATATTACAGTTGGTATAAACATTATAAAAAACAAAAATAGCTGGTACATAAACCTGCATAAGCTCTATTTGGTGATGATGTCTTGGCCAAGTTTCTTCGTTAAGACTGTTAAAGTTTTTTTTTTAACAGTTGTTTGTTTGTTTTAATTTTATCCAAACTTACTTGAAAGGGGTTTTCCCAAATACAAACTCTGGTTTTCCTTTTACATTAATCCAAACATTTTTTGTATATTTTTTAAAATTGTCAATGTAACTAGCGCACGCGCACACAATTCTATTACAACTGTCTTTCCTTTTAATTAATCCAAATATTTTTTGTACATATTTTAAGTTTGTCAATGTAACTATCGCTTTCTTTTTCAGTTTGCAATTTATTCAAATTTAGGTTTCTCGCCAACGAACCGCACGACCGCACACGTCAACAACTAAATTAACAAGAAGCACCAATATAATTTAAATATTTGACATTCGGCGCGACGACCGCACGCTTTGACTGTTCAAACCACAGGAACGAAATCTCGCGTCCTTCATATTCATATCCTTTTGTGTTCCGCTGCCACGATTGTTATTTCTAGGAAGCGGAATTGGCTAATAGGGGGCTGGGCTATAGACTGTAGGGATACTATGGCTAATAGGGGGAAAATGGCTATATACAATAGGATAGAGGTTTTTAAACAGGGGTTTAACTTTATTTAAATTATTCAATTATTGTATTTGGGGATATTCTATTGTAATGGGAAATTGGTGATTGGGAGGGAGGGGAAGGATATGCACGTGAAGACACTAGATATTAATTATTCATAGGCGCGGGGGGGGGGGGGGGTGATAATTAATTGAACTTAATTATATAACAAGACAACGGCGCCAAGGAAGAGAGGAGTAACGGAAGGGGCGATACCTAGGGACACCGTTTACGTCTCGAAGGAAACAAAGTTCTCCGTTTTCTTACATGCTGTTGCTGTGCGGTTCTTTTTTTGTTTTTGTTTTCCCGGTCGTCGTGATATTGAGAAAAGGGTGGTTCTAAAATTAAAGAATCGATCTGTATTACTGTACCGAACATGCTTTGTCGCTAACAAATTAAAATCAGTCTATAATATTTCACTGAATATGTTTTGTGGCTGAAAATTTTAAAATCAGTCTGTATTATTGTACTGAGGCTCCTCGATAGTATAGTGGTTAGTATACCCGCCTGCCACGCGGAGACCGGGGTTCGATTCCCCGTCGGGGAGCCTCTGGCGCAAGACTAATGACTTTGCCCGGAAAAAAACAAATCATTATGGAAAATTTAACAAGCCTCAGGACTTGCTAAATAAGGCCAAGACCGGTTCCCGGCTGTAGTGCCGATGATAATGATGATTATTGTACTGAATATGTTTTGCCGCTGAAAATAAAAATTAAAGTCGATCTGTATTACCGTACCGATGATGTGTTTTTGTCGACTAGCAAAGTTCGTGTGATCAGTATTGGATTTCGTAGCATGCTGGGATCCTTAGAAACCCACAACGACATCAAGTCAGAGGGTCAGTGGACCAGGGGGACAAGTGAGTACAAGTGCAGGGAAGTATCTGGTGAACCAGGACTAGTAAATCGACACACCGGTCAAGAAAACCGTTAGTACCCACAGTAGAAATTAAACAATTTACTAGAACATGTTGGCCTAAGCACTACTGTGGTTCCCATAAATTGGAACAATTAAATATTCTGAAATAACGCCCACACTGTGAAATTGCAACAAATGTTTTCATTCGCAACAGGTATTCTAATGGGGAATATCTAGCCCCTGTAATAAAATGTCAAGAAGATATAAAAAAAAGTGCACCTGCGTAAACATTAGATGCAGAAGATGTAGAACGGTTGTACATGTGTAAACATTAGATATAGAAAAATTGCACTTGTGTAAAGATTGGTTGCTTGGAATTGCAGATTACACATCCGGCGATCTATGAGGAATTGCAATGCAAATATTTGTCCCAAATCTGGAGTAAACTAGAATGTACTGCAGTTGATTGACATCCCCATGGTACTCTACACTGAGTAATGAGCCACAAAACAAAGGATAAATCAAATTTGCAAATTTTCTCCTTGCTCTGCACGTCTATAGATCAAAAGAGTCGAAATTCACCCATGGAAATAGAAAATAGATTTTTTTGGAAAGTCTGTGTAAAACAAAAACGTCGCTTTTCCCAACAATTTACACAATAATTCCTATTATAATATAAATTGTCAACAAAGACGGTCATAGTTCTTGAATATTAAATGAATGAAACCGTCGAAAAGAGCAATACATATGAGGAGGTCATAGGCCATCGGTAGCACCGTTGCAACTCGAGTTGTGCCCTGTGAGTAGTGCGTTAGAATATACTCACAGCTAGGCCAGCTTGTCGTAAGAGCCGACTAAAGGCCTGTGGTAGCCGGGGTCCCAACGCCCTGTGCGCCCGCTGAAATACCTCCCCATCAAGCTTTAGGCTCCGTGAAATGGTCGGGAGAAATCCCTGGCCATCTTTCGGAGCTTGGCTGATGGACCGGTTCGAGAAACGGTTGGTTAGGTGGTAGTCGGTCCCAAGGTGAGATACTACCCCGTCACGCTGTACATTCCGCGATATCGCCGAGAGAAATCTTCGACGGTGCTTCGGATGTGTGGCTGATGGCCCGGACTGACACGGAGATAAGTCATGATGGTACCTTCTGATATAGAGAATTCCGGAGGTAAACTAGTCTCCCATTCGGATCTTTTTCATTTTTTTTTATTTTTTCAAACATTTTTTATTTTCTTTTTATATTAGTAGCTTCTAAATTAAAGGCTACACAAAAAATGCTTAAATTCTAGCTTAATTATCTTATATAATAACTTACTGGTCCTCCGCAGACGCTCTAAGCTAAACATTACTTAACATTTGTATAATTTGCCTTTCGGCGACAGAACTTTGTGGCAGTACTTATAGTTATTTGAAAGACAAAGAAAAATTTGAAAAACGTCAAATTTTTTTGTTTTTTTTTTCTTAAAATTTAACTTACTTAACTTACCTATTTTTTTTTTTATTTTTTTTTTAATTTTTAATTTTATGTAAAAGCAGTTAACTTAACTTAAATCTTATACTACCCTAATTCTAGAAAAGCTAAGTCTATGTAAGCTAGCTGATGATAGTGTGATTCTATACCGACTTTGGTATCCAGGTCTTTATATGCAATTCAAGCACCAGAACTGTTGACGCTGTCTAATACTATCGTCCCGGTCTCTATGGGAGATAGCCCTGCTGAAGCGCAGGAGCTCTTCTTCGGTGCGCGTTACTTCCCGGTCGTAGCATAGTCGCCCGTCTACGGATGATCTACTTACATGATAGATCAGCGGAATTCCGGATCTATCCTTTATAAGCCCTTTCATGTCCAAGTCAAGGAACGCCTCTGGTGGCCACATTCGGATCTCCGGGGGGGACTATGTTAGGGGGAACCTCATACAGATATCATGATAAATAATGGAACTTTAAGAGGTTCGTCATCGCATAACCGGCCTCGCTCTCGAGGCTCGGCCCACGGCCGACTGGTGCCGGCATTTTGTAACATCAGGGGCATCGGTTTCACCAATATGAAAGTAAACACCGTCCACCAATATTTGCAAACAACGAAACCTGATATCCTTGCCCTAACTGAGACCCAGGTCGATTCGTCATCTGATTCGACAATCTTCGTTGCTCAGGGTACGATTTACATTCGAGATTCCGTTTTAAGGGCGGAGTCTGCGTCTTCACGCGGTCCGATCTGGCTTGCCACAGGATGGAGGCGTTGGAGCCCAATGGTATGGACATCATATGGTTGATGGACGTGATGAGGAATTCTGTTAAATTTCTTTGTTGTCTTTACCGCTCCCCGAATGACGATCGACCGGCGACATTTTTCGAACATCTTTCATATACCGTCGACTGGATACAGATCAACCACCCAGCTTCTGAAATTGTTGTCCTTAGCGATTTTAATATGCACAATTCCGGCTGGTTGTTACATTTTAACAGAACCGACGAGGCTGGGAGGCTGGCGGAGATGTTTGCTGTAAGCCACAACTTGACTCATCTCGTGGGGGAGCCAACGCGAGTGCCGGATGCCCGACGCGATTATGTGAACACCCTGGATCTGTTTTTTGACATCCGAACCGAGTATTTATACCGTAGAGCTTTCTGCACCACTGGGAAACTCAGATCACTGCTTGGTATCTGTCGCGCAAGCACTTGCATATCAAGCGAATAACCGGTTTAGGCAACTTCGACATGTATGGAAGTATGGGGCCACCAACTGGGACGATTTGCGAGATTTCTTCGCAGCCTTTCTATGGTCGGAGGTGTGCTTCGGAAACTCCGATGTTAACGCTTGCGCGGAGTCGGTATCAGAGATTATTGTCCTGGGGATGGAGATGTATATTCCACATTCCATCAAACGGAGTTCATCTGATAAACCGTGGTGCGACAAAAAATGCGAGCGGATTACAGCGGCAAAAAATCGAGCTTTTAAGCAATGGCGCTCCGATCCCACCGATGTTAACAGGACGAATTTTGTTAGAATCAGAAACGCGTGCAACCAGGCCATTGATACCGCGAAGAGAGCTCACAACGACAGGGTGATCAATAAACTCTTTGGGTGCCCATCTGGTTAGCGCTCCTTCTGGTCAATGGCAAAAGCTGCCAGCGGTAACTTCGCATCCTCCCCCTCCGCATCCGTTGGTGACAGACAGCGGGACGATAGTCACGAATCCGAAGAATAAAGCTAATGTGTTCGCGAATTTATTTTCTGCGAATTCAAACCTCGATCCCGGCCTTTTGGAGCCACCTTTGATCTCGCCGGTACAGTCTTCTATCCGGGATGTGAGATTTCGTCCGCGCACTATTCAACGCATTCTACGTGAACTGGATTGGAGGAAGGCAACCGGCTCGGACGGAATACCAGCAGTAGTCCTTAAGAATTGTGCTCCAGAACTATCGGAGGACCTTTCCTGTCGGCTGGAAAATCGCTCGAGTTCAGCCAATCCCAAAAACGGGAAAAAAGTGTCTCCCACAAAATTACCGTCCGATAGCATTACTGTCTATTTTATCTAAGGTAATGGTTGGTTAAGTATTTGGAGTGCAACGGACTTCTGCATGATCGTCAATACGGATTCCGTGGCAGGCGGTCCACAGGAGACCTTTTCACACTTTTAACCGATATATGGACATCTGGGATTGAACGGCATGGTGAGTCAAGGGCGGTCGCATTGGATATCTCCAAGGCTTTTGACCGCGTCTGGCACGGGGCATTGCTGAGCAAACTTCGTTCATATGGACTTTCCCAACAGCTTTGCAACTGGACGAAAAGCTTCCTTGAGAATCGATCGATCCGGGTTGTTGTGAACGGCGAGTGTTCGGATCTGTATCCTGTTAATTCGGGGGTGCCCCAAGGTTCTATTTTGGCTCCAACCTTGTTTTTTCTTCATATAAATGATTTGTTGGAGACAACGGATAACAAAGTGTTCAGTTTTGCGGATGATAGTACGCTTGTTTCCCCCTTTTCGAGTGATCGGCCGATTGGACAGCGATGTAGACAGATTGACTCTCTGAATCGGTATCTGGGTAAAGTCCTGCAATGGGGAAAGGCCAATCTTGTCGACTTCAATGCAACGAAGACCCAGTATACAACATTCACAAAAAAAGTGGATCATCGGTTCCACAGCTGATGATGAATGGCCGGGCCCTCGAGGCTGGGAAAAGTTTGAAATTGTTCGGCGTCACTGTCTGTGGGAATGTATCATGGCATAAACATGTGTTTAGGTCAGCCTCAGGAAAACTGAGTTATCTTTTTAGAGCCAAGAAATATTTTACTCCGGCCCAACTTCTTCTCCTATATAAATACCAAATTAGCCCCCGCGCTCGAATATTGCTCTCATGTTTGGAGCTCGACCCGTAAACATACCCTCGACCTACTTGAGAGCATACAGAGACGAGCGATCCGCCTGATCGGGGACTCGGCGCTGACGTCGGGACTACAGTCGTTATCACATCGAAGGCGCGTAGCCGACCTCTGCCTGTTTTACAGATATTATCACGGGTGCTGTTCTTCGGACATTCTTGGTATTCGGTTTATATGCGCTCCACAAGACAATCCGGCGGATCGCACCCGTTTGTGGTTCATCTCCCGACGGCACGAACATCCCTGCATCAGAACTTGTTCCGTTACAAAGCGGGAAAGCTGTGAAACTTACTTCCCACGCGAGTGTTCCCGGAGCGTTACAACATGCAGCTGTTCAAAAATAACTGCAGCAGTTATTTGATGACATCTCGGGGCGCCCACTCGGCGCTATAGGTTCGCCTCTCCCGAGAGAAATCTAATAATAAAAATAAAAAAATAAAAAAAAAAAATATATATATATATATATACATATATATATATATATATATATATATATATATATATATATATATATATATAAGATCGTATTCATCGTTGAGACAGGGAATTCAGCGTTGAGACAGGGTTAAATTCATTGACAATCCAAATGTAATTGTAATTCACAATTGTGAGAGAAATGAAGTGTTAAAGATATTAAAAAAAAACATTATGATTCACACAAATCAATAGTATATCTGAAATTATTAAATTCTGTTTCAAGAAGTTTAAAATAAGAACATTTAAGCAAAAAAAAAAAATGAATTTTATTTAACAAACAGTGCGTGATAGAATGTGTTATAATATTCTTATAACAAAGTGCAAGTGAAGCAACAATATTCCTTCAAACTTAATGCTGCATATTTGGTGAAGGAAAATTTTCCAGATCCACTCGCTATTCTGAATGCTTGCATCCTTGAATCTCTTTCAATTACTGTAACCTAAATCATGCGCACCATTATTTAGAGCGACCCCCTGTATGAAGTTGTGAACAATGTGAGCGTCTTGTTTTTTAAAGAGGTCCAAGAAAGGCATCTTAATCTCATGGGGCATTTACTTAAATGTGGACCTTAATTCCCAGGCATTCCAAAAATATCAGTAACACAGTAAACTGAGAAGTTGAACTCATATCGGGAAAGCCGAATGACACTCAAGTTTGTCATTGGTATTGTGGCGCAACGTATCTTGCCAGTCTATATTCTACAAGTGTTTTCACCTCAAATTAAAGAATCTATTTCACCGGTCTAAATATATTCCTGCGTCACTCGTAAATAAAGTAGTAGATACAAATTGACTTTAAAAATCATCCATTGGAGTACTAGTATGCATAAGTATGGATATAGGTTTTTTTTTGACAAAACCCTACGGACGTAGAACGTTCTGTACAATGATGTATGAGCCTTAGGTATTCAAAACTATTATATCTCATTTTATTACCTTTTCTTCTATCAGAATTGATTAGTAATATTCGAAAGCTTTATATGCGAAAGTATTAGAAGCATATCAGAGAGAACATATCTAACATATATCAATCTCTGTGGCAAGCCCATAAAAACCTGACAAGCTACAAAATCTTACAGCTTAAACGTATAACGAAAAAGGAAAGCTACTTTAGTAAATGACCCTTATAGACCAGTAGGCAATGAAACTTTTTTAGGAAAGGACTTTAAATTACTTTAGGATCAATCAAGAGAGCAGTTCGAGTGTTGACTAAAGGTCCCTTTAGTCTTTTACCGCACTGGAAATTATCAGCCTGTACAAATAGCTTACCACAACTTTCCGATATGCCTATCATCAATTCAACCTTCCAAAAATAAAATTACATTTGAAGGAATCTTCTATAGATACATTTCCTCTATTACATTGAGGTGCAGGAACAAAACCATGATGAAGGTGTCCCATGGAAAGCCGCGAGCTCGGCTGCATTTATATGGGACCAAACTTCTTACGTAGTTATGGAATTAAACTTGAACAGACCTTGTCTCATCTTCCGCCCTTCAATGGTTATAGAGAGAAGCTTATCTTGTGGAAGGAATAAAAAAGAACGATATTTATGTAAAGCTGTTTAGAAGTCCCAGGCAACGAGCGAACACTTGCCATCACTGGTGTTCGATTGATTAGGTACCACGTTCATTAGATACCTTTTCCGGTATGGCTACGAGTGCCGTTCGATTTTTGGCAACCGATAAGGGCACCGATGTCACAGTAATTATCTGCTGCCGGAACAGGTGTGCGTACCTTCGCTTAAAAGTCAGAACGCAACGATTAATTCATCGACGACTTGAGGTGTGCTTGGCGACTGAGATTTTAGCAGTCAGCTCTCGTTTCTCGCCTTCTACCGTATTCTTAGACCGCCCTCAACCTGTCCCACCAACCCCTCACTTGCTAGGTGTACTTCATGTTGTTAATTAAGATATTTGTAGTCAAGCAGTGGAGCAGAATTTTTTTCTCGTGGTTCAATTTTTTTTCGAACGTGTGCCGATTGTCGCGATCATTTCGTGCTCCCTGTGTGTTCCGTCTATATTGTTAGTTGGTGTTTTAGAACGATTTTTTTTTACATAGCCCCCGAAAGCCCAACCACGGCTACCTGTTGATTAATTTAGTGTTACTAGCAGCAACTAACGCCGGTGATCTGTTGCAGCGATTTATTACTTGTTGCTGGTGCTAAGTCGCTCCTTCTGGTGGTGATGATGTCTATGAGTCTGGCGTTGGGAATGAGGTGCGAACGGCTATTTAATTTGATTAAATATGGAGACAATTTGTGAACGGGCGTACAGACGCTAGTCCCAGGCGCGTGGTGCCAGATCCCCCTCCAATTTGCACAACTGATGAATGTGCTTAGTGGAAATGAAGCAGCAAAAATGGAGAGTCTCTGTCGAATATAATAATTGCTTTGCTGATAATTATCATTTGAATAGATACTTCAGGATTGCGTGATGTGAATTAAATGTCCTAAACTTGCATAACTGACCTTAAGTTGCACCGCCCAAGGTCATTCTATTGATGTTTGGCGACATAATAAGGCTAATCAACGTCTGGCCGGGGTTGTCAAAACAAACACAAGAGTGCTGTTATACTTTGATTTTTGATTTTTAATGTTACATAATAAAGATATATAAACTTTAATGATATTACCGTGTGCATGAGATCATTCTACCCAAAATAGGCTTTCTGCATATTAAAACAGGTATCTTTTGAAAAGAAAAATACTAACTTTGTTAGTCAGTCTCTAGTTAAAAACGTCTTCTTTTTTTGCTATGCTTGTATTATTTGTGGCAAAGATGTGAATTGAACCTACAACTAATCCGATACACGATGGCCTTTTTAAATCTCAGGGGCAGGTCGAAACAAAACGGACAAAAGCCACAAAATTAAAACCTCATAAAGTTGAATCCAGATTCCGTAAATTTAACATTACAAAAATTAGTCTGTCGTACATCTAAATGTCTCAAGTCCCCTACTTAAGATATCACAGAAGCCAATATAGAGTGAGAAGTAAAAGCGCGTGTATTAAGAGCGTTCACAGTATACCAGGTGTACCGGTATGAAGAGTTTTTTTTTTTTTTTTTTTTTTTTTTTAAATAAAACCCTAATTGTAAATGGGAAAGTAAAAAACATTTTATTCGAAGTATTGGCCGTTGCTTTCTACACGACCACCTTTCTGGCAATTTGTGGATACCACGCCAATAAAACCGGTCGTCTTTTGAGGCAAACCATTCGGAGACCCAATTTTCGACTTCTTCGTAGGAATTGAAATGCTGCTCAGCCAATGCGTGTCCCATCGATGAAAACAAATAGTAGTCGGAAGGACCCAAGTCTGGCGAATACGGCGGGCGGGTAACACTTCCCAGCCGAGAGCTTTTATTGTTTCTTTGACGGGTTTTGCTGTATGACTCGGTGCATTATCATGCAACAAAATTACCTTTCCGTGTGTTGTGGCCCATTCTGGTCGTTTTTCGCCAAGACATGGTTCAAATTGATCATTTGTTATCGGTAGCGTTGCGCATCAACAGTTTCGCCAGGTTTTAGTAGTTCATGATACACCACTCCCTTCTGGTCCCACCAAACATAGTTTGCAGTCGATGTTGACGCTTCTCCTGGATGTACCCATGAATTTTTTCGTTTAGGATTATTAAAGTAAATCCATTTTTATCACCAGTCACATTTCAATGCAATACTGACTTCCTTTCGTGTCATGAAGCAACGTTACGCATGTGGTATTTCGCTTTTCCATCTGCCTGTTATTCAATTCAAGTGGCACCCAGTTTCCACACCTTTGGATCTTTCCCATAGTTTTGTGCTACTACTACATATATATATATATTCTCCGAAATATTTTTTGCACACCACCCGGAGATCATCCTGACTTTTGTTGACCCCTGATGGAATCTATCACATGTGAATGTGATTCCATCGTCAACCACGTAAGCTATAAGATAAATGAAAATATTCAGGCTTCGGAACCGACTTCTGAACATATGAATAATATTGTCTTAAAGAGTTGCAAAAGGTGCGACACTAATAAACTAAAAGACCTGCGCAAAGAGGCTAAATATCAATACGAACTAACTAGCATCCTAGAGAATGGTAGTAGTGAGGAAGAGGAAACCAATAATGTAATACTAAATGGATATCGATCAGAGACGTAATCAAACAAACAGCCCAAAAGGTATTAGGATTTAAGAAAACAATTAAGTCCAAACCTTGGTTTAACCATGAGTGCAGGGCGAAGATCGAACAACGTAAACGCTTCAGAATGATCCACTTACAAAGATATGATCAGACTTTTCAAACGCAAAAACGCGAATGGAAGAAAACTCGGATCGAAAAAATCCGAGAAAATGCCAGAGCAAAGAACATCACGAGTATGTATGCAATGACAAATTCAATTAGAGGTGACTACCGAGGGAGAGCCATAACCATTCGAGACGCCAATGGCTGTCTGGCCACAGAAACAAAACCTATCGTGACAAGATGGAAGCAGTACTTTAAAAACCCCCTAAATGTGCGCACCCATCAACCACAAATAAACGCACCAGGCGTACAATCAGCCGAGCCTCACATACTAGAGACCTCTTTCAACTAAGTTGTAGACGCAATAAATCGATTAAAAAACAACAAGGCTTCCGGAGTTGACTGCATACCGGCAGAACTTATGAAGCATGGAGGAGAGGCAACTGCTCGAAAGATCCACCAACTGATTAAAACAATATGAGATAAGGAAGTCACTCCGGTAAAATGGCAAACCTCAATAGTCGTCCCCATTTTCAAAAAAGGCGACAGTTCTGACTGCGAAAACTGCAGAGGAATAACGTTGCTTCCAACTACATGCAAAATACTAATAAATGTCATTCTGGCGAGAATCACACCGTACACAGATGAAATACTGTGATACCATCAAATGTTCACAGTAAGACATTTGTCGGAAAAGAAGTGGGAATATGGAGAGACGGTTCACC
This sequence comes from Microdon myrmicae, assembly GCA_963931805.1. Classification (NCBI taxonomy): domain Eukaryota; kingdom Metazoa; phylum Arthropoda; class Insecta; order Diptera; family Syrphidae; genus Microdon; species Microdon myrmicae. Next base: position 93,585,960 of record OZ007498.1, on the reverse strand, counting down.
AATTGTTCACTGACTTCGAAAAAGCCTACGATTCAGTTGCATGACAGAGACTTTACCATATTGTAGTTGAGTTGTGAGTCATGAAAAAAGATGCCCCCCTTATTCAGATCTGGATAGACGAAAATAAAGGGCGAGTTAGAATAGAAAACCACCGCTCAGAACCATTTGAAATCCGCGACGGACTAAAACAGGGAGATGGCCTCTCACCATCTCTCTTTAACCTTGTGCTCGAGTATGTCATCAGAAAGGTACAAGACGACAACATGGCCGGATCATCCCTGACGGTGTCACACGAGTGCTCGCATATGCGGATGACATCGCCGTTTTGGGCGATAATATAGAAACTGTAAGTGAAAACAGTGAAATCATCATGCAAGCGGCAGAAGAGGTGGGCCCAGAAACTCCAACCAACTAGCTAATTGATCTCCTCTGATATTAGATACATAATTTTCCTAATTTTTATGTTTGGCGTTCATATCTCCACCGACGACAAAACAGTTTTTTTGCAGGTGCAGTTGGCAAGCATCGAAAGAGAGTCTGGACCTCTGCTATAAAGAGGTTATGTTGGTGACCTTGTTGGGTTTTTCCGGGCCCGAAGAACCGCGCATCGCTCTTGCCCCATATCCCACCGAAAATTCCTATAACTCACTTACCTTCATAGGTGCATCTCCCACCTGAAAACATAAACCCACGGCAAAGGGTACCACCTTGACGTGGCAACAAAACTTTCGCCCCGAGGCTTGCTTGCACCCAGCGCATCATGTCCTATTACCGCAAGGTTACCTTCTCATCTAACCGACATCGAGTTCGCACATACGCATGCATGACATGTTCATTCTTATTTTGGCTAAACCAACAGCGACCATTCCGTTGGTACAAGGTCTCGTCCATCAACGTGATGGTTGATTCCACATCTGCAAGCCAGATTTGCAATATTCCGGCAACAAAACTTCCAATACATAACAATAAGCCTTTGTTCTATCTTACCGATGGCGAGCGATCTTTGTTGATCTTACATCACAAAGGAACTCAATTCCGCCGCCTGTTATTCTCCTTCATACTGACCATTGAATTTTGCCGTTTACCCAATGTAAACGGAAAAAGATATTTTCGCCTTGACGGCAACATCTTCCTTATCATGTTATTTAAAATCAACATGGTCCCATACAACCAAATTTCCTATTAACGGCTGCCAACCGTTCGCGGACCCAGAGACGAACATGTCCATCAACTAAATGTTGATTTACGACCTCTCCATAGGCGAGCAAATTTTCGGTGTGTTTTTCACACCAGAAAGGTCTATCGCCGGCAAGCATTACCCTGATCAATTGTGTAAACAGCCGCCGACCCCATGCAACGTTGGCGAACTCGAACAATGAGTATCCCATCGTTTGATCATTGAAATAGCGTTTCTGTTTACATAAGATTGCAGAGACCTATTTCTTCCTCTAATGATCATTACGATGGGTTACAACAACAATGTCTGCATCCTCTTATGCTCGTTCGTTGCTAGGCTTCAGTAGCGGATACCCACACATGGAAAATCCACCTCTATATAATCTCACCCCGATCACGATTGACTGCCACCGAGTTGATCGTCTCGCTCCTCCCCGTCGAAGCTATTCGCTGCCATGTCGATCTGAGGGTTGCGAATGGAAACGAGTCAGATTTGATCCTTTGAGGGGTGTGCACGGAGAATCACCAGTCACTTCCTTTCGTGAGCGTGTTTTTGCTGTACCATGTTTCACCGAGTGCGTAATTAGTAAAGTGTCATTTAATTTATTGGCCATCAATAAAATACAATATACTTCACCACTAAGCTACAAGTGTAGAGTTCCACAAATTCAAAACGTATATTGCCGGACTAATTCAAGTGAAAAGTTTCATAAATTCAAAACATATATTAGCAGACTATTTCAAGTGTAAAATTCCATAAATCAAAACTTATATTGTCAGACTATTTCAAGTGTAAAGTTGCATAAATTCAAAAATATATTTACTGCGTCAATAACTTGTGTTTTATTTTAAAAAAAAAGGAACGTTGGGTTATTAAGTGAATCCGTGTCGTGCTAGACACCCAACATAATAACCCTACAACCTCAAGTGCGTAGACGACAATCCCATACATCCATCTTCCTTCATTTTTTTTTTCATTTTTTAAACATTTTTTTATTTTCTTTTTATATTATAGACAAAAAATGCTTAAATTCGAACTTAATTATCTTATATAATAACTTACTGGTCCTTCGCAGACACTCTAAGCTAAACATTACTTAACATTTGTATAATTTGCCTTTCGGCGACAGAACTTTGTGGCAATACTTATAATTATTTGAAAGACAAAGAAAAATTTGAAAAACTTTGTCAATTTTTTTTGTTTTTTTTTTTTAAATTTAACTTACTTAACTTACCTTTTTTTTTTTTTTTTTTAATTGTATTTAAAATCACTTAGCTTAACTTAACTTAAATCTTATACTACCCTAATTCTAGAAAAGCTAAGTCTATGTAAGCTAGCTGATGATAGTGTGATTCGATACCGACTTTGGTATCCAGGTCTTTATATACCATTCAACCACCAGAACTGTTGACGCTGTCTAATACTATCGTCCCGGTCTCTATGGGAGATAGCCCTACTGAAGGGCAGGAGCTTTTCTTCAGTGCGCGTTACTTCCCGGTCGTACCACAGTCGCCCGTCTACGGATGAGCTACTTACATGATAGATGAGCGGAATTCCGGATCTATCCAGTATAAGCCCTTTCATGTCCAAATCAAGGAACGCCTCTGGTGGAACAAAACCGTTGCGACGCACGTTCTCATAGTACAGGGTATTTCGATAATAAGCCCCGAAAATTAGGTCATTGGACGAGCTTATTGCTCTCGCAATATGTCCTCTGATTACTTTAATCATAAAATTATCCACCCTATTTATGCAGGCTTCATTATATAAAGTCTCATTTGAGTAGTACTTTTTGTATTCCGATTCCGGTGTTCGATATAATCTGAGACAGCTTCTCAGACACTTTCTTTCGAACACCCGAATCTTTTCCATCAAATTTGGACCTATGTTAAACCATACTGGACCACCATATATGAGCATTGGCCTGATTAGCGTCATGTAGCATATGACTTTTACCCTGCTGTCAAGTTGGCTACTGTGAAATAGCCTCCTTGTCATAGCAAACGTTTTTTTAGCCTTGACCAGAGCAGCCTCTACATGTCTGTTGAAATACAGATATTGGTCTAGCCAGATGCCCAGGTATTTAACTAAACTCTTGGTTTCCAGTTTATCTCCATGCGGTCCCACGATAACTAGCTTTCGCCAGTTTTTTCTTGTGTCGTTCGTGGCTTTATATAATGGGGTTCTAAATAGGATGGCTTCACATTTCTGGAAGTTGATTTTAAGTTTCCAGTCATCGCAATAGCGCTGCACGTTGTTGAAATCTCGCTGTATTAAACTATTTATGATCTCAACTTTCGGAGCTGTTCTGTAAATTATGAGATCGTCTGCGTACGCAATAGCCTGCGGGAGTGCATCGAATAAGTCGCTAATGTAAATGTTAAAAAGAATCGGAGAGAGTACCGCATCCTGTTGCAAGCCATTCTTGATATTATACGTTTTATTAGAGGTCACATTACCACTTTTGACCACGAACCTCCTGTAATTTAACATATCGTAAAGGACATATAGTAAAGGCTTATGTATGCCATGTCTGACCAGTTTGTAATACAACCCTTCGATCCAGACGGTATCCAAGTCGATCAGACAGGCATCTGTGCATTGGTTCCTACATTTATTCCATTGTATGTCGGAGATCAGTTTCGCTGCGGCATGTGTGGTTTCATGACCCGCCCTAAAGCCAAACTGGTTATTTGGAATAATGCTGTTGTCGTCTACCCATTTTAGCAGAGCTTTGTTAATGATTTTTGCAAATGCTTGAGAGTAAACTTATCGAACGCATGTTCATTGGGTTTGTACAGTCTTTGCCCTTTTTTGGGATGGGCTGAATGATAGCCGTTTTCCAACGCGCGGGATAATATGCATTATTCAACGCGTTGTTAAACAGGACCGTGTATATATCTATTGCCATTGGGGGCAGGTTCTTGAGTACGATGTTAGGTACTCCATCTATTCCCACTGACTTTTTGCTTCTTAATGAGTCGAAGATACTCTGGATTCCTTCCCTTGTGATTAAAAGGCTATTAGCCCCACCATTGGCATTAATGTTAATTGACAGATTATCTTCATTGAATTCGGTAAAACCCGGATTCTCCGATTGCCGAAGTGAAATTTCATTTCGGAGGTGCCGGTGATTGAGTAGAACTCTGTCCTCTAGGTCGTGATTTCGGTGAATGCTTTCATTCACCTTGTACATTTCCTGAAAGACAGTTCCCACAGCGTTCACCTTTTCCAAAGGATCTTCGATCACGAAGAGCTCACTATTGAGAATAGCGTTCTCTGTATCTATGCCAATGTTGGTTAGCAGCTGCTTGTTTACATCAGTACGTGGAATTTGGAGACACTGAATATTATTATTATTTATTGGCCTGTAGGAACCCGGAAGTTCATGACCTCACCGACTCGGCTTCGCCACCCTTCCCTGTCCTGGGCACTCTCCTTCCACGCTTGACCATTCGATCCGATCTCCTCAAGGTCAAACCTAACATTGTCCTCCCATCTCCGTCGCGGCCGTCCTACCGGTCTCTTTCCCGTTGGTCTACCGTCAAGAATTCTATGCACGGTCCTATCGTTCCCCATTCGCGCCACGTGTCCGGCCCATCTTAATCTTCGCGACTTGATTACTCTCACTATTGTAGGTTTGCGATATAGTTCTTCCAATTCGTGGTTATGGAGTCTCCTCCATTGTCCTGCCTCCTCGTCATATTTACCTCCAAAGATGCCTCTCAAAACTTTATTCTCGAATAGACGGAATTTGTTTTCTTCCCGTTTTGTGAGAGCCCATGTTTCGCATCCATATAGAACAATTGGCATGATTATGGTTCTATAGACACGGAGCTTTATGTTACGAGACACTGAATATCGTTTTGATTATTTCCCCTGAATATTTTATTTATTTGTGGGAACATACTCGGGTTATTAGTTTTTATAGCTCGAATTCTGTTGTTCCAATACAAATTTGTTGCTAATCTTTAGTTAGCTTTAAGTAATTGTTGGAGGTTTTTTAATCGGTATTTCAGTGATATTATCTCCTGGTCTTGTCTGTCTGTAAACTGTCTGTGTAATTGTTTTAATTTCGATAGCAGTCTGCTCTTTTTCTTGTGGAGTGCGTTTATTGTTGTGTTTCTGTACATGTTAGTGTGATCTGTAACTGTTGTTTTGGGAATTGTTTTGTCCATTGTTCGTTTTACGGTTTCGTCCATTTGTTGAATGTATTTGTCGATTTCGACATTAGTCAGGTTTCTGTTTACTAGCAGATTAAAGTCATTCGAACGAAGTTCTCTTGTTAATGATCTGGTGAACCGCGGCCATCGCATTGCCCTGTAGTTATAGGGTTGCGGGATCACGAATTCCTCTAGATCTGCGAGCTCGTTCGGAAGCTCTATTACTGCCATGAATGCACAGTGGTCGCTGTCATATTCAATTGTCCGTAAATAGTTTGTGTTTCGTCTGTTGGTGTTAAGTAATCTCAGTCGTGAGTCTATTAGCAAGATGTCTAAGAACGATCTACCTCTGGGGAGCGATGGATATTTCGTAGCTAGCAGGTCAGTTCTACATTCAATATGAAACTGATCTAACCAACCAGCCAACTGATTTCCTCTGGCATTAGATACATAATTTCCCCAATTTCTATGCTTGGTGTTCATATCTCCCCCTAGGATAAAGTAGTTTTTGCCCAGGTGCAATTGTAAGCATCGAAAGAGTGTCTCGAGCTCCGCTATAAATAGGTTTTGTTGGTGCTCCTCAGGTGCGTAGACCGCAATCGCATACAAACCCCTTCCTTGTTGAAGGGGTGTGCGGACGATACAGGCTTCCAGCACCCGGAACCTGCGCACTTCTCCACTATATATTACTTTATGATTGATCCCTTTTCTAATAAAGATTACGACCGCTGTGATGGTACGGGTGTTGTTGTTGTTCGAGCTGGCTTTGTGTTTTTTTGCCGATTCACACTTCTTGCCATTATTTCTCGGAATTTAGGACAACCTCGATAATTAGCGGGGTGTCCCTCATTCGGACAAACTGCGCACTTTAGAAGGGCTTTGTCTTCTACCCTTTTTTTCCCAGGGGGCATTCTTCTGCCTTATGGTCCTTTCCGCATTTTACGCAACGGCGCTGCATTTCACAGTTAGCCACCGAGTGACCAAACCTTTGGCAACGGACACATTGCAGGATGTCTCTGCCTTTTTTTAATTTGTCCCATGTGACCATTTGATGATCCAAGACTGTAATTTTTCTTAGACCACCAATTCTACTGCTGGGTGTTAATTGCACCAAAAAGAAGGGTAGCTTGCGGTTTTCCCTTCTTGCCTTGGGTGTGGTGAATGGTTTTATCGTGGTAAACTCGAGATCTTCGTGCTTCAGGTTTTGAAGCATTTCGAGCAGAGCCTCCGGTTCCATTTCAGGGTCGACACCCTTTAATAGAACCGTTACGCTCTTCGTTTGTTTCGGCGTGAACGAGTAAAATTCCGCGGTGGCTCTTTTTAAGACTTCTTTAATTTTGTCGTGGTCTGCCACCGTATATGTTTGAATGGCGTGCCTGTTACCCGTCAGTCTTTTAACTGCAAAATTGTTACCTATGGTGTTGATTGGTGGCATCTTTATTTTTCCGCTGTTATTGTTGCTTTGCTGCTGCTGTATTGCTTGCTGTTTCGTTGATCGCTTTTGTGTTGGTAGTTGCTGTTGATGTTGCTGTTGATGCTGCTGATGTTGAAGTTGATGTTGCTGTTGATGGTGAAATTGTTGCTGTTGGCCGACTTTTGGCTTTAGCTTTTGTAGTTGTTGCTGGTTTTTTGTTCTTGTTCGAGCGCCGCTATTTTTTTCTTTCGGCGTCTCTCTTGTAATCGGGCTCTTGCCATCGCCAGTTTCGCCTCCAATTCACTTATCTCTTCCTCTTCATCCTCAGACTCTGAGGATGCAAGAGAAGCGAATAAATTATTTTCCCCATATATGTTAAAGTTGGAGGGGAAGGGGAGCTCACTGTCGTTGATCTCCTTTATCCATTGTCAATTTCGCGGTTTTGCTTCGCGTCACAATGGAATTTTTCGGGGCACCTTTTCGTTTGTGTGTTGTCGCGTTTTTATCGTCCTCCGTGTTCATTCTGGTTCTTTCCAGTTTGTTTTCATTAAAAAATAACAAAGGCGACCTTTTGAACCACGGCAACTTGATTTCCCCCGCAAGCTGAGTTGAACTCGCCTACCGTCGGCTAACAGTCAGTAAGCTTGCACTCGCGCCAAACGATGATTAAAAAATTGCTTTCTTAACAAGCAATATATTATTTGTTTTAATTTTCGCGTTTGCGACCGAAGTGTTATCTTTTTATCGTTTTTGTTTTTATTGTCTCGAACACTTTATGCGCCCCACTCAACTGTTTTTATATGCCCTTCTTTTTGATTATTAATGCACTGAGAGATACTGATTTGTCACTTTTAACTTTCGTTTTTGTTGTTTTATTGATTTATTGTACTTTATGTTTATTGTAATTTGTGTTTATATTAATCTTTAAAACTCAGTACAGACATTCACTGAGAACATAATTGTGCACGAAACTCTTTCCTGAGATATTAAAATAACTTTTATTTAATGTGTTCTATTTGTTAACACTGGGTTGTCCGTTTGAGGGCATTTCTAAACTTGGCAAGGGGTACTTGACATCCATCTTCTTTACTGGAGTGTTATGCGTACGATGCAGGCTTCCAGCACCCGAAACCTGCGCACTTCTCCCCTATATATGACTTTACGTTAGAGTCCTTTTCTAATAAAGATTGCGACACTTCCCCCTTGTGAGGAGTCTGGTCGGTCTCTTCGTGTAATATCATAATTGTTGTGCCATCATCTGGTTTAACTTAGTTTCCCCAACCACAAGTACATCAGGGTTTTCATCGTGCAACTGGTTGAAAAGAGTGGCTCTTCTCTTAGCTCTTATAAGTGAATTTACATTCACGACAAGAACTTGTATTGCTCTATGAATTGGTGTATTTACTCGTTGTCTCAGTATGCGATGATGATGATAAATAACGCATTTATTGTTCAATAATTTAACAAATGTTAACTTAGGACTAAATGCTAAATCCTATTTTACAGACTTTCCTTATTCTTAAAATATTTTACTGGTTCTACACGAGCCTTCTAAATTACACGATATAAGTTTGGACAATGGCTTTCGGCGTACAATAATATTTTTATATTTTTATATGTTTCCTCTTAGCTGAATATTTTAGGAAGAAGTTCTCTCTCTCTGTCCTTGCATTTTTTTTTTGTAATAACATAAGATAAAAAAAAAGTTAACAAAAAACATGAGGAAAAATATTAACATACAAAGATTTTACAACGAAAAGGAAAAGGAATCTAAATGAAAAATGGAAACGAAAAGGAAGAATAAATATATATGAAAAGGGAAATGAGGAATAGGTAGGGAAAGCGTAGCGTCTGAAGATCTTACTATATTTGGGGATGTTAAGTTCTTTCTTCATTGTCTTTCCACCATCAGTTGGGATGGGATCGGTCATTTACAGATTTATCTCGATCGCCTCTTGCCATGCTAAAGCGCAAGTGAACTGCAGCATTGGATAAATCACTGTTATAAAGAATCCGTTTGTCCCTGGCACCACGAAAAGCGTGGTTAATAATAGGGACTCCATGCTTGTCTTGGATAAGACTGTTGCCGTGCCACGCCGTGCTTCCCCGTGAATTGAGGGAAGAGTCGCGTTCACAGAGTTTTGTTTAATAAAAGAAAAGGTTTTTACTTCTTTTACAATATTTTTATTTTAAAACATATGTCCATTCCTCTGGACGTTTTACACAAAACTGAAACTTAACAACTATCGATAAAAAATGAAACTTCGGTGCACCATCCTTTTCTTTAATGGATTTTGGGTAATTAAATTCTTTAATGAATTTTGGGTGATTAAAGGAAATATGGAAATCGGTTTTTTGTTACCAGCGCTACGGCGGCGTAATAAGGGGTTCAGAATTTTGTGCAGACAACATTTTTAAGAGATGATCCGTAAATGGGTATTTGATGACCCGAAACGTAGATGTTCATTAAAACGAACATTAGTTGGGAAATTCTGTATAAATGGTTGTGAAGGGTATTTTTCTTAAATTATGCGACTTTGGGTAAGCATCTGGTTTTACCCATTTCGTTTTATTTAATGTTTTGGGAATTTAATTTGATAGAATTGAATCAATGTACGACGATTGAACCTTTGGTTCAATAAGTTTGACATTGGATTCAGTTTGAGGATATGGATGTATGATATGGGGGAAAATGAAATGTGGGAGGAAAATGGTAGGAAAGGAAAAATGGAAGATGTATGGGGGAGGAAAATGGTAGGGCTTCGCGGAGCACTACAAGACTTTTTCTATCCAAGAGAGGGAACGCTTTAGGTGGGAGAAACCCATTTTGGAGTGTATTCTCTAGATACATGACTTGGGATAGTATGCTCCTGAGCTCCTGACCACGAATAATTTTGATATCGAAATTGTCTATTCTATTCATTCCTGATTTGTGATACTCTGTCTTATTAGGTTAGAATTTCCTGTATTGAGACTCAGGTGTTCTATGTAATCCGAGGCAGGCACGCACCACGCGTGTGGACGATCTCGTCTAATGACTTTATAATTTTTGTAGCCCAATTTGTGCCTCTGGTTAAGCCTAGTTTCGCTACCCAGAAGCACATCGAGGCATTCGACTTCAAGCAGGTTACCGAGATTAACACTCTTTTCCACGTGGATTAGTGAAATTACATTCACAGCAATAATTTTTAGTGTTAAATTAGTTGGATAGTTTATCATTTGTGGTACGTTGGGTTGTCTGAGAACAACGACGAATAAATAATATCTATTCGGGCCGCTTGTTCAGTCATTTTGTTTTTTTTTTCAAATCCAGGGATCTGTCCTTGTATGGCTAACAGGATTGCTCTTATGTCTGAATTTACCTCTGGGGCGGACCCTTTTATGACGTTGCGTGAAATTTCCGCCGCCGTTGTATTAATTGCATTACTAGCCATTTGAGAAAATGATATGCCCGGTGCGGAAGATTTTGTGATATTACTTCACTGTGCCGTGAAGTTTGAGCTTAATGGACTTGTGGGGGTTCACTACATCACACGGAGAACCAACGCACAACCCTAACCTGCAAACATGCAAAAACGCAATCCACAATAGCATACATCTCACCAGTCCGCAATAAAAACCATTTTCCAAACTCCCAACAGAATATAATTCAACAGAATATATTCTAATCATCCGCGCGTTCATTTTCCCAAAATAGCTTCGGCCAATTCTCCACTTAATTCATATTTCCTCTTTGTGACCAAGCAACCTTAATTTCCCCGAAATTCATATGCCATAACAAACGCATATCCAAATCCTCAACGGAACATTAACAACTAACCAAGCCGCATACATTTCCCCGAAATGACTCCGGTTAATATTCTATCTGCACAATATTCCTTGCTTGCACCCAAGCAATTCCAATTTCCCCCGAAAATGCATGCCCATACTTGTTGGCGTTCCCAAAGCCAATTTCCCGGTACACCCAACCGACGAATTCAACCCAGCCTGTACGGCCAGAATTCGCTGGAACTGAGTTCTTATGCGAGCATAGCAACTCTTCCAAAATTCTTTGTAATTGGCAGCGAGCCTAATTTTGCTATGACGCACCGCCACGATGAAATGAATGAATTATTCTCATTCGTAAGTCAGTCGAGTCGGAACGACGGAAGTGCTCACACCTCTATTAGAACAAAGTCTCTGCGCGGGCGCGAAAACAGTCCTTACCAAATTAAACCCTTAATTCCGCATCTGTCCTCTGTTAAATATACATAAATCAGAACCGATTAATAAAGCGACAAACAGTGTCGCGAACATACCCAAGAAAGGATTAAATATTCCCAGAGATGCAGAAGTGAATTTCCACCCCCTCAAGGAGAGAAGTCGCCCTTCATCAAACCCGGAGTGTTGTCCCGAGCCGCTGAATCTAGTTTTGGTTACCCCGTTTGGTGTGCGGCGGAAATATGAAATAATTTGAAAAGACATTATAAAGCCGCCGGTGATCGTGATTCGTAATACTCAAACAATGTTAATTAAGTTAGCCTTTCTGTGAAACAAGATCAAGAAGGAAAGCGATCCCGCGTAATGATTCATAATTAACAGAGTCAATAGACGTTTTTGAACATACAGATAAGATAAACTCAATACCAGAAGTACTCTATTAATGTTAACAATAAAGAAAAATAAAGAAAATAAGACATCAATGGCAACAACAATATACGAGTGTTTTTCCTTTTGCGTGACCCGGCAAAAAAACACAGAGCCAGCTCGTACTACAACAATGCCCGTAACATCGCAGCGGTCGTACGCACAAGTTGCTTCTGGTGGGAGAACACCAAATCAGGCTACATCACAGGTAGCCACAAATACTCCCACACGGACTGAAACAACACCGCAAGCGGACGTGTTCGCAATCCTGCTCAATCTGCAGAGACAGATGACACAGCTACAAAGCCAAATAAACGAGATCTACTCGCATTTGCCCAGTCTAAATAACAAGTCGATATAAACCCTCTAACCACAACATCAATAAAAGCTCTTGTCGTGAATGTAAATTCACTAATAAGAACTGAGAGAAGAGCCAATCTTTTTAACCTGTTGCAAGAGGAACAACCTGATGTACTTCTGGCGGGGGAAACAAAGTTAAACCAGAGACATAAGATAGGACATAAAAACTACGATATTATACGAAGAGATCGAGCTAACTCCTCTCAAGGGGGGGGGTGTCGCAATCTTTATTAGAAAAGGGATCAATCATAAAGTAATATATAGTGGAGAAGTGCGCAGGTTCCGGGTGCTGGAAGCCTGTATCGTCCGCATACCCCTTCAGCAAGGAAGGGGTTTGTATGCGATTGCGGTCTACGCACCTGAGGAGCACCAACAAAACCTATTTATAGCGGAGCTCGAGACACTCTTTCGATGCTTACAATTGCACCTGGACAAAAATTACTTTATCCTAGGGGGAGATATGAACGCCAAGCATAGAAATTGGGGAAATTATATATCTAATGCCAGAAGAAATCAGTTGGCTGGTTGGTTAGATCAGTATCATATTGAATATAGAACTGACCTGCTAGCTACGAAATATCCATCGCTCCCCAGAGGTAGATCGTTCTTAGATATCTTGCTAATCGACTCACGACTGAGATTACTTAACACCAACAGACGAAACACAAACTGTTTACGGACAATTGAATACGACAGCGACCACTGTGCATTCACGGCAGTAATAGAGCTTCCGAACGAGCTCGCAGATCTGGAGGAATTCGTGATCCCGCAACCCTATAACTACAGGGCAATGCGATGGCCGCGGTTCACCAGATCATTAACAAGAGAACTTTGTTCGAATGACTTGAATCTGCCAGTAAACAGAAACGTGACAAATGACGAAATCGACAAATACATTCAACAAATGGACGAAACCGTAAAACGAACAATGGACAAAACAATTCCCAAAACAACAGTTACAGATCACATTAACATGTACAGAAACGCAACAATAAACGCACTCCACAAGAAAAAGAGCAGACTGCTATCGAAATTAAAACAATTACACAGACAGTTTATAGACAGACAAGACCAGGAGATAATATCACTGAAATCTCAATTAAAAAACCTCCAACAATTACTTAAAGCTAATTATAGATTAGCAACAAATTTGTATTGGAACAACAGAATTCGAGCTATAAAAACCAATAACCCGAATATGTTCCCACAAATAAATAAAATATTCAGGAGAAATAATCAAAACGAGATTCAGTGTCTCCAAATTGCACGTACCGAGGTAAACAAGCAGCTGCTAACCAACATTGGCATAGATACAGAGAACGCTATCCTCAATAGTGAGCTCTTCGTGATCGAAGATCCTTTGGAGAAGGCGAACGCTGTGGGAGCTGTCTTTCAGGAAATGTTCAAGGTGAATGAAAGCATTCACCGAAACCATGACCTGGAGGACAGAATTCGACTGAATCACCGGCACCTCCGGAATGAAATTTCACATTGGCAATCGGAGAATCCTGGTTTTACGGAATTCAGTGACGATAATCTGTCAATTGACACTAATGCCAATGGTGGGGCTAATAGCCTTTTAATCACAAGGGAAGGAATCCAGAGTATCTTCGACTCATTAAGAAGCAAAAAGTCAGTGGGAATAGATGGAGTACCTAACATCGTACTCAAGAACCTGCCCCCAAAGGCAATAGATATATACACGGTCCTGTTTAACAACGCGTTGAATAATGCATATTATCCCGCGCGTTGGAAAAGGGCTATCATTCAGCCCATCCCAAAAAAGGGCAAAGACTGTACAAACCCAATGAACATGCGTTCGATAAGTTTACTCCCAAGCATCAGTAAAGTATTTGAAAAAATCATTAACAAAGCTCTGCTAAAATGGGTAGACGACAATAGCATTATTCCAAATAACCAGTTTGGCTTTAGGGCGGGTCATGAAACCACACATGCCGCAGCTAAACTGGTCTCCGACATACAATGGAATACATGTAGGAACCAATGCACAGGTGACTGTCTGATCGACTAGGAAAGGCTCTGATACCGTCTGGATCGAAGGGTTGTTTTACAAACTGGTCAGACATGGCATACATAAGCCTTTACTATATGTACTTTATGTTATGTTAAAGGACAGGAGGTTTGTGATCAAAAGTGGTAATGTGACCTCTAATAAAACGTATAATATCAAGAATGGCTTGCAACAGGGCGCGGTACTCTCTCCTATTCTTTTTAACATTTACATTAACGACTTATTCGATGCACTTCCGCAGGCTATTGCGTACGCAGAAGATCTCATAATTTACAGAACAGCTCCGAAAGTTGCGATCATAAATAGGTTAATACAGCGAGACTTCAACAAAGTGCAGCGCTATTGCGATGACTGGAAACTTAAGATCAACTTCCAGAAATGTGAAACCATCCTATTTAGAACTCCATTATATAAAGCCACGTACGACACAAGGAAAAACTGGCGAAAGCTAGTTATCGTGGGACCGCATGGAGATAAACTGGAAACCAAGAGTTTAGTTAAATACCTGGGCATCTGGCTAGACCAATATCTGTATTTCAACAGACATGTAGAGGCTGCTTTGCTCAAAGCGAGGAAAACTTTTGCTATGACAAGGAGGCTATTTCACAGTAGCCAACTTGAGAGCAGGGTAAAAGTCATATGCTACATGACGCTAATCAGGCCAATGCTCATATATGGTTGTCCAGTATGGTTTAACATAGGTCCAAATTTGATGGAAAAGATTCGGGTGTTCGAAAGGAAGTGTCTGAGAAGCTGTCTCAGATTATATCGAACACCGGAATCGGAATACAAAAAGTACTACTCAAATGAGACTTTATATAATGAAGCCTGCATAAATAGGGTGGATAATTTTATGATTAAATTAATCAGAGGACATATTGCGAGAGCAATAAGCTCGTCCAATGACCTAATTTTCGGGGCCTATTATCCAAATACCCTGTACTATGAGAACGTGCGTCGCAACGGTTTTGTTCCACCAGAGGCGTTCCTTGATTTGGACATAAAAGGGCTTATACAGGATAGATCCGGAATTCCGCTGATCTATCATGTAAGTAGATCTTCGGTAGACGGGCGATTGTGCTACGACCGGGAAGTAACGCGCACCGAAGAAGAGCTCGTGCGCTTCAGTAGGGCTATCTCCCACAGAGACCGGGACGATGGTATTAGACAGCGTCAACAGTTCTGGTGGTTGAATGGCATATAAAGACCTGGATACCAAAGTCTTTTCTAGAATTAGGGTAGTATAAGATTTAAGTTAAGTTAAGCTAAGTGATTTTACATAAAATAAAAAAAATAAAAAGTAGATAAATTTAGGTAAGTTAAGTAAGTTAAATTTTAAGAAAAAAAAAAAAAAAAAAAAAAAAAAATGGACAAAGTTTTTCAAATTTTTCTTTGTCTTTCAAATAATTATAAGTACTGCCACAAAGTTCTGTCGCCGAAAGGCAAATTATACAAATATTAAGTAATGTTTAGCTTAGAGCGTCTGCGAAGGACCAGTAAGTTATTATATAAGCTATTTAAGCTAGAATTTAAGCATTTTTTGTCTAGCCTTTAATTTAGAAACTAAGAATATAGAAAGAAAATAAAAAAATGGTTTATCCTTTTGATTCTGTGTGCGCTCATTTCCTCCTGGGTATTCTTAAGAACAATTTTCGACGGAACATCGTTGGAGATGAAGTGAGCCAAGCGCCCGTATTTTGGCGCATATACCTACTAAACCCCCACAGACTACCGGCAATTTGAACGAATGATACATTAGGTGCAACGAAGTTATTATGTGAACGAACCTTCATTCGTTTCTCTTCTTCAAGTTGTTTTTTTTTTTTATTTCCAACATGGTTTTTAGTTCTTGGAATTTCGTATAACCTCTAAAGGTGACCTGTGTTTTTGCACAGGACGCAAGATAGTTTGCTCCTATCCTGAACCTGTTCTTTACCTAAGGGGCATTCTCCTACGGTATGATTGTTTTGGCACTTTACACATCTAAATTCCATACATCAGTTAGATGCAACGTGGCCGAATCGTTGGCACCCCATGCACTGCAACACACGGTAAACTCTCCTTATTTTTTCCACAATTATTGTTTGGTGGAAAATAACTTTAATGTTCCTAAGTGCATCGACTTTGGTCTTGGGACTTAGGGAGACAATGAAGAATGGCAACTTGCGGTTGCGACCTCGGGAGAGAGAAATGGAGACTGGTTTCACATCAGTAAATTTTAAACTGTCACTTTCGAGAGTTTGTAGTTTCAACAGGAGTTCTTCGGAGGAAAAAGAAGAATCAACTCCTTTAAGTAACATGGAGATAGTTTTCTCCGAGTTAGGTGTGTACGTGAAATACTCACTACTTACTTCCCTTAAAGCAGATTTAATTTTATGATAATCATCTAAACTATCACATAGGGAACTTAATTGGTTATTATTTAAATTTTGCTTTTTAAAATTTGTGCATGTTAATTTAGCCAATTTAATTAGGTCTTCAGCTTCCATAAAGCTGAAAGCAAAGGCACTTTCTCCTTGTTATTGGCTGCTCCTGTTGCTGTTGCTTCTGCTGCTGTTCTTGTTTTTGGTCTTGCTGTTGATTGTTGCTTTCCGATAGGGCCTATTTAATTTGTCGCTTCAAATCGTTCTTCTTTTTCAAAGAGATCCTCTTTCTTTTTATATAATTCCGCAATATATTGAGCACGTTCGACATCTATGTCACTCATTTCTGTATTGCTGGTTTTGTGGTCTTCTGTTGCCAGTTCTTTGAATTTATTCCCTTCTCCGGAAGGCTTATCAGGAGTGGTCATTCCTTCTATGAGAGTTTTTTCCTTGGGGTTGGCTTTATGCCGTTTGGCAAGGTGGTTTGGTTGGGCTTTCGGCCTCTTCTTTGACATCACCTTTAACACTGCTTTTCTTTTTTCCATTATTAATTTCCACCGTTAGTTCTATTGTTTTATTTGTGAACCAACATGCAGCGACATCTGCTCTTACACGCATACACATTAACATACACACAGTTTTTTATTGTACGTTCGGTATATACACGGCGATAGAACCGTCAGCACACCGTTTTGTTTCCTCTTTGAGGAAGACACACACCCATACACGTATACGCGACAATGCTGTAAATTTGTTGTGGACGAGCGGCGAACGATGTGTTTTCAACAAGAGTTTTAAACAGGCACTTGGCACATTGTCATTTCATTCACAGTCACACCCCCTTTGTAATTTTGATTAATCTTAATTATCTATTTTACGCGCACACTGCACAACACATCTGCCTTTGGCTACAAGTTCAATCGCGATTCAAACTCTACAATATTTTATTTAATATTTTAACGCGGTTCAAAAGTGACTTCTTTAAAGAACGTCCGATGATGACGAAGGTTACAATGTGAATGTGTCTCTTGTCTCGGTATGTGCCGATGTATTTGTGGTCAGCACTTTTGTAGGCTGTTTTGTGATTTTCCCGCACAAATGGCAGTGTGCGTATCACCGCGGCGATGTTGCGGGCAATGTTGTTTGAATTGTGTCTTTTTCTTTTGGCGAGTCACGCTTCTCGACATTAATTCTCGGTATTTTAGACATCCTCGATAAATAGAAGGGATGTCCCTCATTCCGGCATACTGCTCACTTTACAGGGGTTTTGCCTTCTGCCATATCTTTCTCCAGAGCGCATTCTTCTGCCTTATGGTCCCGTCCGCATTTCACACAACGAGGCTGCATTTCCCAGTTCACATATCGTAGAATATCTCTGCCTTTTTTAGTTTGTCCCATGTGACAATTGGATGATCCAGGACTGTTGCTCTGTTTTAACTGCACCACAAAGGAGGGCACCTTTCGGTTTTCCCTTCTTGACTTGGGTTTGGTAAATAGTTTTACCACGATAAATTCAATATCTTGATGTTTCAGCTTTCGAAGCATTTCTAGCAAAACCTCTTGTTATGTTCTTTGTTTGTTCCGACGTGAAGGAGAAAAATTCCGCGAAGGCTTTTTAAGGCATTATTTTTTTTATTTTATCATAAACAAAACTCGAAAAAACGAATCATCAGAACCTCTGAAATTAACATAGCAATCCACAAAACTGAGAAGTAGTAGCAAATGCGATTCATCTCTGATACGTAGCCGTGGACTGAAATATTGAGTATTTAGTAATTCCAACCGTCACATCGTTGGATTGAAACGCATTCTCTTCGTTACCGTCGCAAAACAGTATAGATTTGTACCAAATGCTTAGATATGAAACACATTCTCCGATAGGTAGGAGACAGTACAAAAATGACTGTGTCACTAGGAGCAGTTTTCATGGTCCACAGTGTGACGAGTTTTTTTTTGCGGCCCGGAGAAAATGTTGTTTATACTGGTACAATATCTTCTCTTTAATATACCAGGTGTACCGGTATGAAGTGAGCGTTTTTTTTTTTAAATAAAACACTAATTTTAAATGGGAAAGTAAAAAACATTTTATTTTAAGTATTGGCCATTGCTTTCTACATATTTCGACCACCTTTCTGGCAATTTGTGGATACCACGCCAATAAAACCGGTCGTGTTTTGAAGCAAACCATTCGGAGACCCAATTTTCGACTTCTTCGTAGGAATTGAAATGCTGCTCAGCCAATGCGTGTCCCATCGATGAAAACAAATAGTAGTCGGAAGGAGCACAGTCCGGTGAATACGGCGGGTAGGCTAACACTTCCCAGCCGAGAGTTTTTATTGTTTCTTTGACGGGTTTTGCTGTATGACTCGGAGCATTATCATGCAACAAAATTACCTTTCCGTGTCTTGTGGCCCATTCTAATCGTTTTTCGATCAATACATGGTTTAAATTGATCATTTGTTGTCGGTAGCGTTGCGCATCAACAGTTTCGCCAGGTTTTAGAAGTTCATGATACACCACCCCCTTTTGGTTCCCCAAACGCAGAGCATTGCCTTTTTTCCCGAACCGATCAGGCTTTGCAGTCGATGTTGACGCTTCTCCTGGATGTACCCATGATTTTTTGCATTTAGGATTTTTAAAATAAATCTATTTTTCATCGCCAGTCACAATTCGATGCAATACTGACTTCCTTTCGTGTCGTAGAAGCAACGTTTCACATGTCGTGTTTCGCTTCTCCTTCTGCCTGTCATTCAATTCAAGTGGCACCCAGTTTCCACACTTTTGGATATTTCCCATAGCTTTTAAACGGTTAGAAATTGTTTGTTGTGCAACATTTAACATTTGTGCCATTTGTTTTTGACTTAAAGTGTCATCTTGATCCAATATTGCTTGCAATTCGGCGTCTTCAAACTTGTTTGGTGGTCTTCCACTTTCTTCATTTCGCACATCAAAATCATTATCTCTGAACCGCTTAAACCATCTTTTGCATGTTGCTTCCGAAAGAGCATGATCACCATTAGCCTCGACAAGCATTCGATGCGACCCTGCAGCACTTTTCTTCAAATGAAAACAAAAAATTAATGCTTTCCGCAAATCATCATTTTCTGGTACAAAATTCGACATTTTTAACAGGATTAAAAAGAGTGATGTTGTTTGTACAATGCCTTGATGCGTACCAAATATATTTGACAGATGTCATAGCAACCAAATAAAAAAAATATAAGAGCTCGTTCACAACAAACGTTCCCTATCGATACATTTGTATCTTGACGCTCACTTCACACCGGTTCACCTGGTATAATGATATCCAATATATACATGGGTGTACGAAAATATTATTCGTTCCTGATATAGGGTGGCGCAAAATTAATCATCCAATTTTGTTTTTGAATTATTTTTTTAGTAAATAAAAAAAAAAATTATTTTGAGTGATGGAAATATTTAATGTTTCGACCTTTACAATTTTTTCTGTTAAGTGGAAAATATGATATCCGTCAAGTGGCTGCGCCGGTGTTGATACACATTTGTACCCGTTTTATCGCATTTTCCATGACTTTCCGCAAGATTTCCGGTGATAACTGTTCGTATTCCTGCCAAATATCATCCTTCCTCCAGCGATTGTCTGCGGCTTGCTGGCATAAGCCCGCGACTTCAAGTAGCTGCAAAGAAAGAAGTCTGGGATGGTTAAATCGGGCGATCTCTCTGGCCATGCCAAATCGCCAACACGGGAAATTACGCGACCAGGAAATAGAAAAAAAACAAGCATGAAAATACAAAGTTGTTCAATTAACCACAAAGATACCGAGAATTTATACAAAATTCAAATAATTGGTTAAAGAAGAAGGATGAAAATCTAGAAGCGGATTGATAGAAGTATTGGGTTGTACCACATGAAAGGTCCGATTTTATAGTGACAATTTAAAAGCCAATGGGCTCCTCGATAGTATAGTGGTTAGTATACCCGCCTGTCACCCGGGAGAACTGGGTTCGATTCCCCGTCGGGGAGCCTCTGGCGCAAGACTAATGACCTTACCCAGAAAAAATAAATCATTATGGAAAATTTAACAAGCCTTAGGACTTGCTAAATAAAGCCAAGACCGGTCCCCGGTTGTAGTGCCGATGATGATGATGATTTAAAAGCCAATATTATTTTTCTATAAATTTTTATTCAATCGAAATAGGGTCCGTTGGCATCTATGACATTCTTCCAACGTGATACAAGGTCAAATAATCGTTTTTCGTAGAAGTGCTGACTTTTTGAGGCAATGAAATCTTCAGAGGCTTTTATGACCTCTGCTCGATTCCGGAAGACCTTCTGCCACCAATTTTTTGGTGTTTGTTTTTTTTTGTTTTTTGTACACAATTCACGATTTGGAGATAAAAGTTAATCACGCGACTCGTGGTTGACACAATTCACGATTTGGAGATAAAAGTTAATCACGCGACTCGCGGTTGACTTTTCGCGTGTCCGCAGCGCTGGACAGCGGGCGCGCCACACCCGTGGTGGTCTGCGGATGTAATAAGACTCAAAGATTCAACCCTCGTTTGGGATGAGTGTGTGGTGTGGTGGTAGATATCCTCTCCACCAAGGATATGTATTTACTTACCACCAGAGAAACGTAAAGTCTCTCTTGGTGGAATAGAAAGCCAGATCTCGTAATGGAGTTCATGGTGGTATGTGTGTGATCGTTCAGATCTGTGTTGTTTACTCATGCGCGAAGGCAAAGGAAAAACGAAGCAGACAGGCGGCATGGACAAAGGAATCGATGCGATCATGGTTTATGATGTGCATCGCGGCTAAAATAGACGACAGAGATGTGCCAAAAACAAATATGGGACGAGGGCATCATAAAAGTCTTAGATGAGTGATGCCCTCGTGTAAATAGGCGAAGAGTCATTGAGAAAAGGCGCTAATGGGTTGATGGACGAAACGAATCCCTTGCTTGCATTTGTATATGCAGGGAAATTCGTTTGTGGGAAACGGGTTCTATATTTGCATTGTTTATTCTTTGAATTCAATCCGGTGGCTATGCGCGAAGTCGATGATTGTTTGGAGATTCAAACAAAGGAGCATTTCTGGGTAAAGTTGTGGGGGTACGTCGCCGGTGCACCTGCATGGACGCTGGGTTCTACCACGTCCCCACAAATTGCTCACGAGATGCACCACAGAGAAGACGGTATGGCAGATAATCACAAGCGGAGCGGTCACAGTACAAGAATAAAATACACTGATATTGTTATTTGTTACTGACTTTATTGTTTGTGAATTTAGTTTAAACGACGCTATTTATTTTATCTTTGATTCGATACAATTGACAATAAAATACACTGTTGAATTTGTTGTAATGGATGTTCTTTAATTTCGTGTGTTTTATTTTGGGTAAAAATGTTTTTAAGTACTTTAAAACTCTCCACTAACTTTCACTTTGACTACTATTCGCGACACTGAAGAACACGTACGAATGGTATCGGAGTGTACACACCGTATCAGCGCGCGGTACGATGGAAGGCAAACGACCCGATCGCCTTGATGGTTGTAATACGACTCGACGATATTCAATCGTTATTAAGGAAATTCAGCCAGTGAATTTGGCTCTCTCAAATTAAGGGTGAAATTCCTGTTCCGAGAGAGACGTAAAGTGTCTCTTTTCGGTAACCGAGAGATCTCATACAGAAGATCGCCGCCGTACACTTGTGTGTGTATACGCTGGCTATTTTATGGACCAAAGCAATGGGAAAAAATCTAAACAAAGAAAAGGGCATAGAGTGTAGCATGCGATGCCAATTCGCTAAAGCAAACAAACCGAATCTCCTTGGATGATAATTGGCTTTCTGTTTGCTCTTGCCGCCGCTGATGAAAAGCAGATCCCGAAAAATTAGAAGAAGAAGGGGATCGGGTAGATCATTGTCTATGGTATGCATTGCAGGTGTTACGATAGCCGCAATTGCCCATGCACATGGCGCTAATTGGTTTAAGACGCGAGATGCGTATTTGCTTTGGTTTGCCCATTGTGCGAGTCAGGGAATTTTATTGCTGGGAGAAAAAGGTCGCCAGCCAATATATACATAAGGAAATTTATCGTACACATGAATGAAGCTGGGAATAGGCGACGCAATGATAATTATTCCTGGCTGGAATGGTTACATGATATGTGCAGTGTGCAGCTACAACAACCACAGGTACTCATGCATATTACTTTTTTTTGTGTACGTATATAGTGTGCTTAATTTAAGAGAGACAAAGAGAGTCCTGCAACATAAAATTATAAAAATGTTTTTTGGTTGATTTAAGTCGTTTTCCTAAAGGCTAAAGTGAGATGAAAATTCCGTTTTTCTCTTTCTAACTAACTTTGGAAAATAAAGTAAAGTTCATAAATTTCAATATATATATATATATATATATTAAAGGGGTCAAATGATTAGAGGTTTCATAAAAAAAAATTTCCTTTTACACTATGGGTATAAATATAGTCCCGCATAAAAAAATGTTTAGTTTTGTACATGAAGGACACCTAGAAACCTCAAATAATTAAATTCCTCCAAAATTTATTTTTAAATTCATCAAAGGGGAAAATTCTAGAATATACTTTAAGGGGATACAAACACCCCATAAAATAAAAATTTAATTTTCTATATATATATACAATATATACATATACATATATACATATATTTTAAGAATTATTATAACATGCTTTTTAATAATTACTCGGGGATAATTTTCCATATTCTCGGGCAGAGACTGCACAATTTTCACGCGCTCACCCTTATCTGTCGCTAGTCTTTTTCGTTTTATCTTTTTAGATTCGAAATTCCTTAGGAACTCTTTCCCATATTCATCTATTCCTTCACAGGATCTCTTCTGCTTATCCATCTATCAGGATCCTTCCATATTAGGATTGTTTTTCGCAGTGTCGGTAAAAATCTTCTCTTACCTTTAGTATTATCGAAATTTTCTGTAGATATATCGATGTGTTTGGGTTTGAAGTCATTTTTTCTTTTTTCTCTTTAGGATCGCTTCAGTTGAGTTCGAAAAATTCTCTTCTTACTCTTCGCCCTTTCGTGTACTTGTATTTGGTGAGATGAATTTACTCAAGGAATTTTTCCCCCAAAATAATACGCGAATCGAATATTTGAAGCGCGCGAAAATTAATACCCAATTATAAAAACGCGAAACTAATAACAATGAATATCACAATCGGGTTGAAAGATATTTTGGATTTCGTGCCGGTGTTTAACGGTAATCCGGACGAATTGGATAATTTTGTTTCTTGCGGAGATATTATTTTTTCACAGGCACAGGACGACAGTCAGCATGCTTTTTATCTAAGCGTGGTGAAAACCAGACTGAAAGGGCTAGCATACGACCACATCCGGTACAAGGTCATTTCAACCTGGAATGATCTTGCTTCCGAATTAAAGGGAGAATTTAAAATTCTCACCTCAAGGTCAGCGGCACAAAACAGTCTGGTGAAAGCCAAGCAAGATAGCAAGGAAGATGTGAAGGAGTTTGGAAACAGACTCGCACACCTCCTGCATCTGCTGAACAAAGCCACGTTCGAAAGCACTGTCGATTCTGCGGTGCGAATATATCTCCTCGAAGAAAATAAAAAGCTCGCCTTGCATACTTTTGAAGATGGTCTTAGAGATTCCCATTTAAAACTCTTAGTAAAAGCACGAGGTACCCCAAGCCTTAGAGCAGCAATAAATTACGCTCTCGAGCAGGCCCCACGACTAGGCGATAGAAACCTTCTTAATTTATCTTATAATTCCAAATATAGCCAACCAGCAATTTGCCAATCTTGCAATAGGTCTGATCATACTTCTGCGGCATGTCGTCGAAATGAAAATGGTTGTAATGCTATTTCCCAAATTAAGGCGGAGTTTGAACACCCCCAATGCACATATTGCAACAAATATAATCATTCCCAAGCAGAATGTAGGAGACGGTCCCATTTCAAAAGTCCAACCGACTCTCCATCAAATAAAAATGATTTTAGCACTCAGCCTACTTCTACCGCAAACGTTTGGAGAAGTGGAGTAATTAACAAAACGAGTAAGGTACAGCAATCACAAATTTATATAGGAACATTAAACAGCCAAAGATCTAAACAATCGTTATTAGAAGCTAATGATATAAACAGGAAGGTAGAAAATGCCCCACCTTACAAGGTGTCGTCTACGGATGAAATTGGCATTAGAGATAATAGGGACAAAAATCAGAGGCAGGACGATCTAGAGGCCCCCCAAATAGAGGAGGTATTGGCCAAAGATCGCATCCGACAGTCAACATTTGAATCCGTTTGTCTACGGGCCGGATCTGATGATTCGACAAAGACTCCTGACCATACTATCCTAACACCTCCATCTACTTTTATATTCTTAAATGCTCCGACTTCTAGCAACAACACGTCCAAGCTCATAGAGCACAAACAGAAAATTCCGGCAAAATGTAAGCCTGAGGAGCAAGAACTCTCAGCAGATTGTAAGCCCAAGAAACAAGAACTTTCAGCTAAGTGTACACCAGCGGAACAAAGAGTCCCAGCAGAATGTAAGCTTGAAAAATCACAAGAACTCCCAGCATCCAATAAGCCTGAGGAACAAAGATTCCCAGCTATGAGTAAGACTGAGGAACAAGAAGTCACAACAGAATATAAGCCTGTAAATAACAGCTATATCAAATTGCCCTCTTTAAATTACTTGTTTGTCCGCATCGTCTCCCTCGTTTCTCTCATTTTTCAAACCTTAAAATTGGTTCTACAAATAAAACATAAAAATAAACAAATGATAAAAATCCCTTTTACAAATAAAACAATGGTTGAACTTCCAAAATTTATTATGAATTCTGCATCCTTAAAAATGTTCTTTCTAGATGGTTTTGTTGCCCAAAATTTGAAAAGTTGTACACAACCCAATCCGACGAAAGTTTGGAAAGTCTTCCACAAATTTAAAGAAAAACTTAAAGTGAAACAAATGGATTATTCCTTTCAAATATATGTATATGTGTATGAACATATAAATAATAAAATACCAATTCTGACATTGTAAATCTAAAAATATTAAAAAAAAACTATATGTAAATTAAATAGGAAATATATAATTAATAATATTTAATTCACCTTTTAACAAATTATTGAAAAAAAAAAACAAAATAGATACATATACATAATAACGCAAATAAATAAAATAAAACAACCAACTTTGTTTTGGAAAATATATGTATCTAAAAGAAAATTGTCTATAATAAACTAAGAAAATTTATGAATAATACAACAGTATTAAAACTCGGGAGATAATAAGTAAAATATAACACAAATAAATCTTTAAATAGCTTATATTATGAAGAGAATCTCCCCAAATTCATATTATTAACACACAAATGATGAAACAAATATTAACTCCCTCAATAAAATAATTTTGTAAATATTATACAATATTTTAATTAATTGCCATTAACTTAAAATTTAAATAAATGAACAAAATTATTTAATTAATAAATGATCTTAATTTGTAAATAAAAAACATATATAATTCTAAGTAAAAAAAAAAAAAAATGTTTAACTAAACAAAACAAAATCTATGAAATAAACAATTTTAAATAGAAATATAATAATTTCAAATAACTATGTAACATTCTTCAATTAACCAAATTACATCTATCCTAAGAAAAATAAGGAGCTAACATTTTTTAGTTAACTCAAAACAAACTTAAAAATTTAGAATTAAACCTTTCGTTATAATACATGGAAAAGAAACATAAATATGGTCCCCAAAAGGAAACAGAAATATATTCTGGAGATAATGTAAATCCTTATATAATACAAAAGCTGTAATACAATACATTATTACGACTTACCTAATGTTTATCCGTATATATTATCACGAATTGAATTTAATATTTTATTTAAAATAAGCTTGGTTTATAAAAATAATTCACAATTATTATTAAATATATTGATATAACAAAAGAACAAAAGAACAATATAAATAACATTATTAATATATGGAACTTAAAAATGTACTTATATACACGATACGAAAAATTGTGAATTTGAGCCAATAGTCACATAATCTTAGTATTTCTAAAATATAACAAAATACTGAAGAACTATCTACCGTAAGCTACAGAATTAACACAAAATATTGAATAATATGTAAAAACAAGAACAAACATTTAAAAAAGTAGCAACCAATTGTAACTACAATGAAAATTTAAAGTAACCATTATAATTTGAAATCCAAATTATGTAACGAATCATGATGACATCGCCCTTCACCTTTTATCGCGCCACTCCTAGAAAATTAATCTCTTACAGATTAAATTTTTTTTGAAGGAGGGGAGGATGTAGTGCTCTGAAAAGCCCTACCATCTCCTTCCCCCACACCTACATCCAAATCCTACCAGTAACACACTAAAACCTGAAATTTAATCAAAACCCGAAAAAACCCAAACATAAACCAAAATTCGCAATAAACGAATCAAACATTCGTTTATCGCTTATTAGCTGCTTCCACGGCATAATTAAATCCAAAATCTTAAATTAAAATCAAATTCCCAATAAACGAATCTAATATTCGTTTATTGTTCTATATTCGCCCCACGGCATCATCTAAATTCAAAAACCAGAGATACGTTATCTCAATTTGGTAAAATCCATCTAAGTGAACAAACAAAAACCCGAATTCATTTACATATCCACATCTGCACAATAGTTTCATAGGAATTCAGGAAACTGAATCCTTACCTTAAATAAACACTGAGCATCTCACTCAGGATTCCAAAATCGGGATTTTTGTAGGAAATTGTGTATTTTCGAGATACAAATTTCGATTTATTTCTCTTTATAAGGGTGATGAATTTCAGATTCGAAGTTCAGTCTCGATTGGCGTCCGAAGTGGTAGAACGCCAATAAACTAAATAAAATTATAAAATAAATGTAATTAAATAAATAAATCAAGGTTTAAATGCTGGAAATAAAGGTGATCGATTTTTTATTGCGCTTGGCCGATTCTTCCTACTCGACGACCGGTAGCTGCTCTTCCCTCGAGGTTCGAGGAAGCACGGCGGCAACCGCAACGGGTCCCCCCGGGAGCGGTCTTTAAGAGATCTTACGTCCTTTTCAGGATAATAAGACACGCTACCTGAGAGAAGGACCACAACAAGTGTACCGTGGGGTTTGCCGGCACCACCACAAAGTGCTTGCAGCTGTATCGACAGTTGCAAGTCATTGCAAAGCAGATTAGATGGTTATACAATGACGGTTTGTATATACAATCTGTTTCAATTGTACATGGCATCTATGGAGACGCCAGGATCGAACTCTAATGTGAATATCTACACTAATTGGAAATTCGGTTCTGGGTCGCTAATGCAGAAATGAATTGATACATGTATGAATGCCCTTGTAGGAAAAGTTCTTTGCAGGCATTTAAAGGTAATGCATTGAAAGCAATAATTATCCTTGGGAAGGAAATTGCGGTGCAGGTGTGGGAAGGTTGGAATTTGCCTGGCAACCAAAGGTACCGAATAGGTTTTGTTTTATGTTCCCGTATAATGGAAAGAATTCTTGTAGGGAATTAGTATGCGAAGAAATGCATGGAAGGTATGAATTCTTTTACAGGGACTTTTAGGTTATATAAATTTGATCTATTTGATGCGTGAAGCATTTAAGGTGCTAATACGATTGCATTAGCGAAACTTATAAGTTGGGTCGAAGTTATGGGGTTTCTTGAGGTAAGTAACAGTGGGGTTTGGCGGAACTGTCACAAATACTTCTTTACACAATCATAGTGCCAACTTCATTTCTTTCGAACTATTAAGCAGATGTTTTACGTGTTCCTTTACCATACCATGTATGAGAAATACAGAAGGGTTTCATTGTAAAGTAATTATGATGTCGGTTTTGAGTCTTATCGGACCCAGTCGTTATTGTATTTTCCTGTTGTCTATCACCAAAACACTTGACTAACGATTAGCTAAATATTTATAGAAACAAGATAATAAGATGAACTTCACGGCCACCGTTGCGGATCAACAACACTGCACCCCGCACCAGTTTTGTCACTTTTCATTGTTACCTTATGTCATCCAAAAGACAGCAAGAAACCCTCTGTGATGCATAGCATCAACATTTTCACGATTACAAACAGTTCAAAGGAAGCCAGGTAAAACCTATGTTTTAGTATGATACAATGCAAAGCTATGCCACAAATGGAGTCATAATTAAATCATCTTGGGTGATCTAGTGTTCCACCCAAATAGCTAAATGACGCGTTCCGTCGTGCCTGGCCGGCAAATGAACTTGAGTCAAACAGCTCAGGTATGTCAAAAGGAAAATTGAAACTGCTTGGGCCAAAGAGACGTGCTTGCAATTCAAAGTGAACCTCAACATCTTCGCTGTGTACGAGTCACATGACGCTCTCGCAACCTGACGCCAAATATAAAACAATTACGCGCCATTCGACAGGTATAAATCGAATCTACCAGCGAAGGTTGTGGTGCAGATTTCCGCTGTGAGATCGCGTAAATGCTGAGAGTTGACGACTACCTGCCTGCAACTCGCAGGTGGCTAACGCGTCAAGGAGCACTCGTTCAAGCATTATGTCTGATTGTTGACTTTTTAATTCGTATATATTGTTTATTGTTTATATTTCGCTGTTGTTGTTTTTGGCTATTGTTTTTCATTGACGTTTGATATTTATGATAATTGTCGCAAGCGAAACGCGTGTGTTGCAGAAAGCTGTTAAGGCAACGAAACTGTTTAATTGTTTTCAATTTGTCGCTTGAGTGTAAAACAAAAGGAAAATTATAATCTCGGGTGGTCGTAGAACGTCATTCATTGGTTTTTATGTAACAACTGAGACTCGCATGCTATCTGGGCATACAACTTTGTATGGGAAATTGGATTGTCTCTCGAACGGTGACTTAAAAATGGATTGACAACATGACAGAGAGGCGGACAGATCTCTGTCATTAGCATCGCGTTCGCTGGTAGATGAATTCTGTGACATTTAAGCGCGAACGTAACCGCATTTCACAGCCCGCCTACCTATCTGTATAGCGTTCTGCTATCCCAACTACAGATACGAGCACACCATAGAGAATGGTGCTACCGGTTATGGCTGGTCGTTTGGTAGCCATGCTGTCAATTTCTGCTTTGACGAATGATTTGATCAGATCGATGAATTTCATTATGGATGACAATGGACGGCAAATGGAAGCCCGGGAGGAAGAGGTGGATACAGAGGAAGAGGCAATGCAAATGCGCATAGTGCACATAAAGAGAGTGGAAGCCTTGGTTTAAATTCAAATTTAACGAAGCAATCCAATGTCTCAGGTTGCAAGTTGTAATTGGTCATGGGCGTAATGTGTAATTTGTGGCAAAAGGCGGCGGCGTATCATGTTACACAATGTCGGTTAAGTGAGATACGAATCTTCGAAATGGTGATGAAGTCATACTTGGGGATTCTATTTATGGGGCATAACCATGAACTATAATTTCTGTTGAACAGTGGTCATTTTATCAATAACTGAACCACTGAGCGGATGTATTGTATGAAATCAAAAAGGTAGGATTGGCTTAATTACACAGATTTCCAGTTGCTCGCGATGACGAATTACCGAATTTTCGCCAGGAAATAGCAAAATCGTTTCCCACTAGACACCCATTTTTTCATCTAGCATTAATTGTCAGCTGGGTAATACTCTCTTTGATAATTAAATATCGTAGAACTAAGCATGGTTTTCCGATGTTAATATATTCGGTACCCTAGATTCTATAGTTAAATTTACTTAAGCACCCCGAAATCGATATAGTCAATACTTTCATCATCACCATCATCATCATCGGCACTACAACCGGGAACCGGTCTTGGCCTTATTTAGCAAGTCCTGGGGCTTGTTAAATTTTCCATAATGATTTATTTTTTCTGGGCAAGGTCATTAGTCTTGCGCCAGAGGCTCCCCGGCGGGGAATCGAACCCCGGTCTGCCGGGTGACAGGCGGGTATACTAACCACTATAGTATCGAGGAGCCCAGTCAATACTTTGTTGGATCTAAATTATTAACTATATACACTGACCACTAGCTCACAGAATGCGACGAAACTAGTTTTTGATAAAGCAATTGGAACTGTAATTCATTAATTTTAGCTCCTGAAATTGCGGAGTTATTAGCTATTTCACGGGTTTGATAAAATGAAGATATTGAATTTTAACTACTTCAAAATGTAGCAACCAATTGTCATCACTATAGCTTGATTTTAATTATTGAAGTAAGCCAATGGGGAATACTTTGTACTGAAACACCATTCTGTCTTCCCGGTTTAGCCAGCGAGTGAAATAGTGCTTGTTGTTTGAAATTATCCTCAACTCAAAAACTCTTAGTATCAAACTATTAATTAATACCATAGAGGTAGTAATATATTGATGCGGGGAAAAAGAAATGAATTATTTTCTCATCTATTTCACATGACTGAACATAGTCACCTCTGACTCATTTACCAATATTACCACGGGAACTGATGTTTGGAGACTCTTAAAATCAAATTAGGGAATTCAGTTTATATCCGCCTCAGAAAGTAATCCGACGGATACCACTAATTTGCGGTTCATCTTTCAACGTCACGTATATTTGTGTACTCAAATTCATTTTGTTACCAACGGGATGTGTGGGGGTTCTGTATACCACATGGAGAACCAACCCACAATTCCATACATTATTTCGATCGTTTTCAGCGCGTCATTTCTACCCATCCCCCTTATGAGCTATTCCACCTGTAACACAGGTTAAACGGACGCATAGCTAAACTCATTACCCTTTGCAGATAATGCATAATTGAGTTTAGCTACTTTTTTGCCATACGGCGACCCCATTTCGCTAATCCATGAGATTTCTGCAGGAAATCGCATCATGTCGGTTAGCAACGGCATAGTCTGATCAAACGACGCGGTTGCTTAATCTTGCGACGGCTTGGGAAATTATCAAAGCATTTATTTTAGTTCCCATGATCAGATTTCCTTAGCCAAGTCAGCGTCCTTTCCACTTTCTCCAGACACTTCATTCGCTGGGGATCAATGCTCTCTTTTCGCAGGTGAATAACACCAGCTTAATTTTCCCCTCCTTCACAGATCTGTCTTCGTACAAATCAATGTACTCTGAGATCACCATATTACCGAATTCGGTCAATGGGTTACGCTCAGAACTACATTGATTCATGCACACACAACCAAATCCACCCCGAGATCACCATACATCGTGTTTCTGTTCTGTCATTCTCCCCTGTTCGCCGATTACCCAATTAATCGATTATCCACCACACATCGACGAACGTCCTCTTTTGGTTGTCAAGTGTAAAAATTAAATTACCCAACTTCATCCCTTTTCCAATCAGTCGATTTATAACCATCTACCCGATCGGTCCCGATTCAACAACCGCAGCGTGTGCACACGCCACGAGCACCGCAAGCGCAAGGAAAGACGTGTCTGTCGGCAATTTGGGTACTAAGAACCACCCCCATTAAAGAGTTAAAACTAGTTCGATTTTAAATTACATCCATTCCAATTCCATTCGGTCAGTTAGTTTTTATTGTTCGGTTTTTATAATGCATACAGTTTTAACTCGCGGAAATGCCACCGTGGGGTACTCTCTTAGGATGTTGACGTGCATTACATTCTGCTGTTCATGTTTCCACCCATTGGGATTTCTATTAGCTTATAAGTGCATACGAATCAATAAACTTAGTATAAAATAAAAATAACAAAAAATGCAATCAAAACCACTGCATTTCATTTCTTTATTTTGGCGCTGGAATTTTCTATGAATATACGTCGAGCAGCATCGTGGGGAAGAAGTGAACTAGTGGCCATGATCGGCACAATACTTCTTCACCCCCACAGACCTGTGAGTAAGGCTTTCGAACATACTCGCAGCTAGGCCGGCTTGTCATAAAATTCGAGTATTAGGTGAGATTCCAACTTGACTGGATACAAATCAACCACTGAGCTACCGATTGTTGTTCTTGGAGAGTTTAATGTACATGTGTGGGTTGTTTAAAACATTCACAAAGAACCACCCATTCCCTTTAAATTAACCTGTCTTCCACTTACCATGTAAAGTCATGCTACTTACCTGCAAATGAGCAGCGTAAGCTACTCTGCATCATCTTCCACCTGAAAGCAAAGCCTGTCATGCATACACCTCATTAGACTATCCAGTTCATAATATACCAACCACCATATTCCCTATCGCTCAGCTTGTCAGCAATCATAATCACCAACATACGGCAATCTTTCAGCGTGTTTTTGTTCCAACAATCTGTTGGCCCAAGAATACACGCTGACTTGTTGACACAGCTGCTGCCGATAATTTTCCTTCCATTGAATCAGACACGATTATGATTGCTATTCCAACAACCATACCCATGATCGTGTCCCTTCTACCAATTCCTAATCAAACATTGCCCCCATATCCATCAGGTTGCCAACAGAGCAACCAATTTCTAATTATCAGCCATCAACCATGTCACATGTACCACCACATGAACCCTAATAATAGCCACCCTAGCCATTACCTTGGCAAACAAATCTCCGGTCGACCTATCGTCACCGAAAGTTCTATAGCCTTCAACGGCATGATCGTGAACGAAATAGTGTTTCTGTTTATTTAAGACACTGAAACCTATTTCTTCCTTCGGCAAGCGTTATGATTTATTTACAATAATGATGCTAGCAGCCCTATGCTTGTTCCTTTGTTTGAAGAAGTGCAGGATCGATCGAGGTCCGCATATCTAGCAAAGGGTATTGTACCTGACCACCACGGCATAGAAAATTCCATCACGATGGCCGCTAGCGGATGTGGCGTGAAACGGTCATCGTAGAGTAAGATCGTATCCACCAAACAACGCACACGTCCCGGGGACGTTGCGCTTCGAGTTTATTTTAATTATCCCTCGCCGAGTACACTCACACCGAGGAGTCGAGATTCGTCCATCGTCGGGTACCCTTGCACAAGAAATTGTCTTGAGACGTTATTTTCAAAAGTCCTCATTCGTTATTAATTGAAATCGATTCGTGAATTAAGTGAAATTATACTATACTAAAACAATCCTAAATAAAAAGAGAACTATACGACAAAACAACCCAGTGCGTTTTTTATTTTTCTCTTTTCTCGGTGTTTGGGCTTGTGTGGGCGTCTTCAGAGTGATATTGGTGGTGTTTCTGCTGAACCAGCGTCCGTGTTGACGCCCTAGCAGAAACCGCCACATACACACTTCAAGTGGTTAGTATATTCTAACAGAACTGGCGAATCTGGGAGGCTAGCCAAAACATTCAGCGCAATTTGACTGAACTCATGGAGGAACCTACCGACGTGCCAGATAAACGGAGTAAATCTTTAAACACACTGGATCTATTTCTATCATCCGAGTCAAGCATTCACTCAAACGACTGTCAAATAGATGCACAACTACATTCATTAGCTTTTATTGACGAGTGCTGCTATCTTCACGTTGAAAACTGTATGATCTTCGAATGCGTTCTTGGTTGTTGGGATGCTGCTGTGTATAGTAAGTAGAGAAAAGGTCCCAGGACACTTCTTTGTGATATGCCTGCTTCTATTGGATATAAGCTAAAAAGAGCTCCTTCGTGTGTTATTTGAATGCTCTGTCATACAAGGATGATTCGAGTAGTTGGCGATAGTTTGCTGGAGCAGTTTACTCATTTTATATATAAGATCTTCATGCCATACTCTGCCGAATGCTTGGGAGACGTCAAGAAAGACAGCTGGTCAGTATTTTTTTTTTCTACGAAAGCCTTTTCTATTACTGTGGTCACGTGGTGATCCTGTTCAATAGTTAAGTGTTTATTCCTAAAGCCAAATTGAAACTCTGGAATATTGATGAGTGGCTTCAGTCGCTTGAGGAGTATTTTGTCAAACAGTTTGAAAATGGATGGCAATAGCTATATCGGTCTATAAGACATTACTTCTTCTGCTGGTTTATCTGCTTTCTTGAGCATTATTATCTGGGCTGTTTTGGATGAATTCGGAATGTATATTAGTCGAAAGCAAGCATTAAACATATATGTTAGCATAATGACAGTTTTTCCAGGTAATTCCTTGTACACGCTAGGTGATATTTCATCGATGCCTGTATGTGCGTCTTTATCAAAGAAAATAACGGATCACATCTAATGAAAAAAAATAAATAAATAAATAAATACGCGAACTGTGCTGTAACGTATCGGGGTCACAAACACCATTCACAATTTTTTCGTCTTAATCAAAGGTACACTGTTACATATTCTGAAATTTTGTTAAAATATTTCATATTTGACACCTCATAATTTAATACCTCATATTTAATACCACATAAATCGAGCTTTCAAAAAACGGTCGAAGTATTTTTTTAGTACGAACTGTCACATTTCCAACAAGTACAGATGTGAGATTTTCCAATGAATGCTTTACGAGTTATATCATATTCTTCACTACAGACATCTAGCAAAAAAAAAACGGGATTCCTTGTTTGCCAATATATGCTTTAAAAAGGCACTTTTCCCATCGATCCTTTATTTATGTACATAAAAACACCCTCAATATAACACCTTATTCACATCACGTATAGGTTGCGTCAATACATTCACTAACCGAATTTTGTTACCAACTAACTCCCCCAGCGCATTTGTACGGCTGAGATCCAGCAAAAATAATCAAGTATACTTAAAATCAAAACAAAGCATTCATTCAGATTTTCACATTATTCACATATAAAATATTATTATTATTAAAACAAAATCAAAGCATGAAACATTCATTTACATAACCAAAACAAAACATCCAACATTTTCACATTCTACATATATAAAAGATGCATATGTAAAACAAACCTACATAAATAAAATAAGTATACAAAACATAAATAATAAACAACAAAAATACTCACATACACCATCTATACTTTCGCATTCATATATTCATTCATACATAACCATAAACATAAACCATAAAATCTTCGTTATCATATCTCAGTTAAAACCACAACATGAGATCAAGGTTAACCGACGAAAAAGCAATCCCAGATTACGATAACCTGAAACGGTTGAATCGTGTGACTTGGTTTCTCAGTGGGAAGACGGTATTACAGGAAAAAAGCCCACCTGATTTGCAGGTGATAATGGGTAGTCATGAGTATGAGTTTTTTGAGGTGGGACTGTGAAACTACGGTAGCCGGTTAAATTTTAAAATCCGATTATCTTATCAAAAGCTATATTTATTAGTGTAACGGATGTTATATAATTAAAGTTCAATTAATTATCCCTCCCCCTTTGAATTATTAACTTCTCGTGCCTTCACGCACATATCCTTCCCGTATCCTTCCCTTCTCTCCAAATTACTAATTTCCTATTCCCTTTACAATAGAGTATTCCCTTTACAATAGAATATAATTTAAATAAAAGTAAAACCTCATTTAAAACCCCATTCACATTACAATAGTCATCTTCTTTTTATTAGCCATAGTCGCCCCCTACTAGCCAATTGCCAATTCCGCCGCTTCTTAGAAATAACTCGTGGAAGCGGAACGAAAAAGGACATGTGGCCAAAGACACGACATTGCTTCCTTCTTAATCGAGCAGTGAACGAGTGTAGTTGCGCTCCTGCTTAAACTTAATCGGGGAGTTGACTTCCAAATTGTATTTTGAAAACGGCGAAGGGTGCCCAAATAGAGGCACTCAATATCTTAGATTACCCCCAGACCATTGACCGGATAATGGTGGAGTTGCTTCCAACAAAGGACTATTCTTTCCTTTGGAAAACCGGGAGAATACACAGACCGGTAAACGAGTCAATACGTCAGCGGAAGTTAGCTTGAACAATAAATCAAGTCATCGCGGATCCGAGATAAGTCCTTCGGAGGTAGAAAACCTCCAATTTATAAGACACCTTTTCTCGGAAGGTGAGTTGCCTAAAGATTCCATAAAAGATTCGAGATTGACTCAATTGCATGAGGAACTCCACTTAGGTAAAAACCTAAGTCCTGAGGAGTGTCAATCGATAGTGGAAATATGTGAGGAGTTCAACGACATATTCCACTTAAAAGGCGACCAACTGGCGTATACCAATGCGATAATGCACGAATTGTCTATGGTACAGGACCAAGCGCCTATAAACCAAACACCATACCGTCTGCCTGAGTGCAAAAAAGAAGTAATCAACGAGCAAGTTCGGGAAATGCTAGAGAATGATATCATTCAGCCTAGCAAAAGTCCGTGGAACTCACCCCTCCTAGTAGTTCCCAAAAAAGCGGGCCTCGATGGAAAAGCCCGATGGAGAGTAGTTGTCGATTTCAGGAAACTGAACGACAAAACCATCGGGGATGCGTATCCTCTCCCTAGAATAGAGGATATTTTAGACCAACTCGGTCACTCTCGCTACTTTTCCACGCTTGATTAAGCCAGTGGCTACCATCAAGTCTTAGTATTAGAAGGATCGCGACAAGACAGCCTTCAGCACTAACTACGGGCATTATGAGTTCAGACGTATGCCATTCGGGCTAAAGGGAGCCTCGGCTACGTTCCAGAGACTCATGAACTATGTCCTCACTGGGTTGCAAGGTACCGAATGCTTTGTATATCTGGACGACATTGTCATCTATGGGAAAAACCTAGAGAACCATAATGACAAGCTCCAGAAGGTATTCGAACAATTGAGATATCACAATCTCAAATTTCAACCCGAAAAATGTAGATTTTTACAAAAAGAAGTAGTCTACCTCGGACATGTTTGTTCTGAAAAGGTGGCAATGCCAAATCCCGACACGACAGCTAGTGTCAGAGATTTCCCCATTCCCAAGACGGTAAAGAACGTTCAATCATTTCTAGGACCGGCGAACCTTTATCGAAAATTTGTTCCAAATTTCTCGAGGATAGTAAGTCCCTTAACAAACTTGTTAAGGAAGGACGTTAAATTCACCTGGTCAGACAAATGCCAACAAGCATTTGAAAAAGTAAAAGGATTATTGGTTTCGCCGCCAATATTAATCTATCCAGATTTCACCAAACCTTTTAATCTGACTACGGATGCGAGCAGCGAAGCACTTGGTGCCGTGCTATCGCAAGGGGAAATAGGCAAAGATCAGCCTGTAACTTATGCAAGTCGAACCTTGAGAGGGAGTTACTAGCCATTGTGTCATCATCATCGGCACTACAACCGGGAACCGGTCTTAGCCTTATTTAGCAAGTCCTGAGGGTTGTTAAATTTTCCATAATGATTTATTTTTACTGGGCAAGGTCATTAGTCTTGCGCCGGGGGCTCCCCGACGGGGAATCGAACCCCGGTCTCCCGGGTGACAGACGGGTATACTAACCACTATACTATCGAGGAGCCCAGTCAATACTTTGTTGGATCTAAATTATTAACTATATACACTGACCACTGGCTCACAGAATGCGACCAAACTAGTTTTTGATAAAGCAATTGGAACTGTAATTCATTCATTTTAGCTACTGAAATTGCGGACTTACTAGCCATTGTGTGGGTGACTAGAAATTTCCGCTGTTATTTGCAAGGGTGAAGGTGCAACATCTATACAGATCATAAGCCACTGAAAGGAGTTTTTAACGTGAAAGACCCCACGTCACGTTTAACAAAATTCCAGCACAAATTATCGGAGTTTGATTACCAAATAGAGTACAAACCCGGTAAATATAATACCAATGCCGATGCTTTGAGCCGCATCCCGCAAGGTTGTGCTGAAACTCCCAAACTAAAAAGATGTAATGTAGTAACACGCGCCCAATCAAAAAAGCTAAGGGTAAGCGAAGGGTCCCAGGGAAGTCAAACAAATGACGAGTCTGATATACCAGATAATCCCATTCCTCCCTGCACGGAAAACGGAATGAAGATAACAAAACCTGAGGATATCCAGTTACTGTTACGGGATTATCAAGATCCTCCTTTGGGCGGACACCAAGGAGTGATAAAAACCTATAACAAGATTCGTAGGAACTTTTGGTGGAAGAACATGATGCGTGACATTAAAGTCTACATTAAGAAATGAGAGGTTTGTCAAACCATGAAATCTTCCCCAAACCTACGGATACCCATGGTAATCACCGACATTGCAAAGAGGACTTTCGACAAGGTATATTTAGATATATTCGGGCCTCTAGATCGAACTCCAGCAGGCAATACATATATACTAACTTTTCAAGACAATCTGTCTAAGTATATAGATTGCTACGCCTTACCCAATGCGGAGGCAGAAACGGTAGCCACGGTCTTCTTTGACCAAATAGTTGCTCGGTATGGTGCTCCGAAGGAACTGGTTACCGATCAGGGAAGCAACTTCCTAAGCAGCTTGTTTAAAAACGTGTGTAAGCTGCTCCGTATCAAGAAGCTTCAAACCTCAGCGTACCATCCACAATCGAATGGCGCTTTAGAAAGAGCCCATCGACCACTCCTAGAATACCTACGCAGTATTGTGGATGGAAATTCCCAATCATGTGATCAATACCTGAGGACGGCAATATTCGTGTACAACACCAACGTACACGAAGGTACTAAACTTACGCCGATGGATTGTCCCTTTGGTTTCACCCCGGAGGTACCGTCTAACATCAAACAACCTCCGAAACCGGTGTACAACCACGAGAGCTACCATAAGCTATTAAAGTACAAACCCCAGCGTACATACGAAATAGCGAGACGTAACCTATTGATTTCCAAGAGGATATCCAAAAGGTACCATGACCGTACAGTACGCCCTTTCACGTTTCACGTGGGCGATAAAGTTCTGATGTGGAATGCGCAGAAACAAGTGAAGTTAGCTCCAATATGGAGGGGTCCCTACAATGTAGTGGCAATACAGGGCCTGGTAAACGTGGTCCTGAAAATAGGTAGGAAAAGTGTGGAGGTGCACAACAACAGGTTAAAGCCCGAATTCGAATAAAGCGTAAAACCTGTGGTTAGCAGTGCTGTATTAGGTTCCGGAATTGGTACCAATAGGAAATCAGCACGATCGATTATTTTAAACCCAAATAAAGTGGTAAACACCAAAAATCCTCATGACCTAAGAAGCACATGTGTTGGTAATATATAATTATTTGAATAATATATTAAACAAAAAAAAAAAACCTTACACATATAGTAAACAAAAAGAAATGCAAATATAATATAAACTAAAAAATATTTAGATATTTAATAAATTTGTAAATAAAATATTTAAGTAATATTAAAACCAATACAAAACTATATATGGAAATAGGTACAAACTAGATATTAACTCAATAATAAAATCAGATGAATAAATTTTAAATAATATATATAAATATTATTAAGAAATGTAAAAATTGTTAAATATCTTCAAATCAAAAAAAAAATGTAAATAATATACTTAAATATTATTAAAATAAATATTACCAAGAACATATATAAATAAAAAGCTAAGTAGTACTAGAAACTAAAATAAGTTAGATAATAAAATCACAAAAAAACATTGTAAATAATATATCGTAATATTATTAAAATTAAAATAAAAATTTTTGTAAATAATATAGCTTATTATTAAAAATAAAATAAAAATTTTTGTAAATGATATATCTATGTATAAACGATAAGTGTGGTAGTAATAAGTAATAAGTAAGCAGTAAAATACGCGATAATTATGGAAGCGATAAGTAAAGAAAACGTTAAGTGTACGGTAAAAAGTAACGATTGTTATTAACGGACTAATAAAATGTCACATTAATTCAGAATCGATTTAACGGCTCTTATTTATTTTAAAATAATTAATCCATCGAACCCTAAGCTCGCTACAATATTATTAAAAATAAATATTAACAAAACAAAACACATTGTACAAAACAAAAATTATTGTAACTAAAAACGAAGGTTAAAATAATTATAGACAATGTAAACACCACGCACGCACCGACATGCTGTCGA
This sequence comes from Microdon myrmicae, assembly GCA_963931805.1. Taxonomy (NCBI): domain Eukaryota; kingdom Metazoa; phylum Arthropoda; class Insecta; order Diptera; family Syrphidae; genus Microdon; species Microdon myrmicae. The sequence continues at coordinate 93,545,883 of OZ007498.1, read as the reverse complement.
AAGGGAGTTTCATTCCTCTTCTAAGAATGAAACTCAATTGTTGCAAGGGGGGAGCAATGTTATATAATTAAAGTTCAATTAATTAGATATCCCTCCCCCTTTGAATTATTAACTTCTCGTGCCTTCACACACATATCCTTCCCATATCCTTCCCTTCTCTCCAAATTACTAATTTCCTATTCCCTTTACAATAGAATATAATTTAAATAAAAGTAAAACCCCTTTTAAAACCCCAGTCACATTACAATAGTCATCTTCTTTTTATTAGCCATAGTCGCCCCCTATTAGCCAATTGCCAATTCCGCCGCTACCCAGAAATAACTCGTGGAAGCGGAACGAAAAAGGATATGTGCCGAAAAGACACGAGAGATTCCTTCTTGTTCGTTAAGCAGTCGCCGCGTACGGGTGTATTTGTCCAGTAATTTCTTAAACAGAATATAGAAAAGAATATGTAAAGAAAGTCATAAAATATATAGAGATTGTGTTGTGAAGTTATTATATTAATAAATTTAAATAAAATATGAACAGTAACCATTCGCTCGTTTGTGTTATATGGAACTAGTTTAATTCACTACTTCTAATAGATTAGTCTCAAAATAGGTGCACTAAAAGACGTTCCGCGGTGCTGTGTGATAACTATATTGAGTCATAAAACTGTGGTAGCAGTGTCCTCGATCCAGTGGACAAATAAAATGGTTCTAGTATTCAAAAAGGAGTAGAATTTAATTTATATATTTAAAATTTGCAGGCACTGAAATCTCCAAAGGCTTTTACGACCTCAGCTCGGTTCAGGAAGATCTTCTGCCGTCAAAATGAATCCAGGTTGCGGAAAAGATGGTAGTCCGTTTGGGAAATGTCAGCAGAGTACGGTAGATGCGGAAAAATTTCAAACCCCAACTGCAACCATTTTGCACCGTTACTTGTGAGGAATGAGGTCTAGCATTGTCATGCAAAAGGATCGGGTCGTGCCTATTGATCAACGCAGGTTGTCTTTCCGTCAATTTGGTGTGCAGTATGTCGATTTCCTCACAATATTTGATAGCGTTTAGCGTTTCTCCCCGTTGAAGAAATGAAAAGCTGATTCGTCTTTTCGATGTCCACCAAATTGTCACCATAACCTTTCTTGGGTGAAGATGAGGCTTGGGTGTGTGTTTTGGTTTTTCACCTGCATCCAACCACTACCCAGGTCTTTTACGGTTATCATACAGAATACACTTTTCATCACAGCTGACTATCCGGTGCAAAAATGATTCAGTTTGATTTCTACAATTTAAGCGATGGGCAGATTTCCAGGCGCCGTAGTTTTTGGGACTCGTTCAGTTAATGGGGTACCTACTTATCGAGTTTCTTTACTGTTCCTATGGGAAAAAGGTATCGACTTATTCTCATTGGGGATACTCCTATGCTTTGTGCAATGTCCCGCACCGATTTCGTTGGGTCCGCATCCACCTTTGCTCTTAAATCATCGTCGTCAACTAACGTTTCCGGCTTCCCACGTGGTTCATTTTCGAGGCTGAAATCTACCGAACGGAACTTTCCAAACCAATGCCATATGGTGCGTTCATTTACCGCTACATCCTCTAATGCGTCATTAACGTTTTGCATTGCACATGACGCATTATGTCCCATTTTAAATTCATAAAGGAGGAGGGTTCGAAATTGAATTGCCTAAACAAAAAATAACTGTACTTGTAACGAACCCCAAAATTCTCACACGTCAAGCACACGTACCACTTTACTTTATAAAAAAAGAAAATTTAACGTTCTGGCACAGATTACTAAGCGACTAAGCGAAAATCGAACATTTCATATGGTACCGTCCAATATATAATCAGTCACTAACAATTTCTAGAAGTGCAATTCTTCCGGTTTGGAACACGAGCAGCACTATTTTATTTCAGTACTGTTTACTTTTCCCCCACTTCCAGCAGACCGTTTTTCTCTTCGTTTTTGTCGCACTCTCCAGGTTTCTCCATAATATTGTGACGCATATGACAATCAGTACTAGAATATTCGAGAAAGTCCGAAACAAAGAACTAGAATATTCTATAAAGTACTGGAAAACTGGAGACTATGAACAATAGAACATTCAAGGCTATGGAACGGACGGAAACGAAACGCCGAATCAGAATGAGGAAACGGTATAAATACGTCGCAAACAGATCATGGAGACGAGTAAGAAGTAAGCAGTAAAATACGCGATAAGTACGGAAGCGATAAGTGAAGAAATCGTTAAGTGTACGGTAAAAAGTAACGGTTGTTATTAACGGACTAAAGTGTCACATTAATTCAAAATCGATTTAACGGCTCTTATTTATTAAAAATAATTAATCCAGCGAACACTAAGCTCGCTATAATTGGTGTCAGAAGTGGGATTAATTATTGGTGAAGTAAATAAGTCTGTGAAAGTGTGTTGTGACGATGTCAGATCGACATTTGGAGGATCTTCGCGTTCCTAAGTTGAAGAAGGAACTTGAGGACCGGACCCTAGAAAAAAACAACTGTACCTACAACGAACGCTAAAACGCTCACACGCCAAGCACACGTACTGTGGCGGTTCCGCCAAACCCCACAGTTCGCTTTCCTGAAAAACCCCCATTACTTTCACCCAATCTCGTAATTTCACTAATGCAATCGCATTAGCATCTTAAATGCTTCACGCATTAAAGAGAATAAATCTGTAATCCAAAAAGGCCCTGGAAAAAAAAACGTACCTTTCATGCATTCTCTTCGCATACAATTCTCCGTAAGATTCCTTTCTTAAGTTATCAGGCAGAACCCCCATTATTACAACCCAGCTCCCATTGTTTCCCGCCAATGCATTTGCATTGGCACCTGAAGACATTTTACTTTTTCAAGGACATTTAATGCATACAACGTATTATCTAAAATTCTTAAAATAGTTCCTTAATGTGCATATGCACCACAAATACAAACCATTCCGCACCCATTGTCATCAATTGAAACGCAGTCTCGGTGGGCTTGTTTTTACAACTGTAGCAAGCCGACCAGCGATTCGTTGTTCAATAGAGAAACAATCATCCATTTCGTACGTCGCCACAAACTAATTTCCCTGCATATACAAATACAGGCAAGGGATTCGATTCTGCCACCAATCCCATTAGCACCTTTTTTTCCCAACGTCGATAATAACGACGACGCTTCGCGTAAACAATGACACACATTACCGAACGATGCATTTGGTCGTTTCCTCCTTTGTCTTTTCATATTTCGGGATCTACTTCTCATCAGCAGCACTATAAGCAAACACAAACCCAATTAGTATCCAATGAGATTCGGCTTGTTTGCTTAGCCGAATTCACTTCTCATGGATGCACATTTTCCCTTACTTTGTTTAGATCCGTTCTCATGCTGTGTCGCATGAAAGAACCCATGTACACACATACATGTGTACAACCCACGACCTTAACCCCAAACGATTGAATATCGTGGAGTCGAATTTCATCCGCCGACCACGCTGGTCGCGTGTCACTCCCGCTCTCCGGTGCGCACAGAGACGCGATATATCCCGGAGCCGCGAATTTAATTCCCCGAGTGATAGCTAAATAATTGTTATTTTTCTGTATAAACAGTAGTAATTTCCTTGAAGAAAGCCAAGATTCAACCTTCTTGGTTCACATTTAATGTTTGAAAGTATTTTCGTAAAGTTGTGAACGTATAACAACCAGCGAAAGTGTAGGCGTGATATCAGTCCCTAATTAGATTAAGTTACGACTTCAATCTTTCAATTATCCTTCTCAATTTTAAAGATAATAACCAATGAAAACAATAATATATTTTACGCCAAATCAGTGTGTTTGTCTTTGACTTGCTCCGGGTGTTGCGAAGTTTTCTTTTGGTGCTCGGCGGAACATTCTCTTAGTGAACGAGTGGGTTGGTGGTAGAACTCTTGCCCATGCTGGCGTCGCGACCATCACCCCCCACAGTACCACTTTCCTTTATAAAAAAAGAGAATTTTACGTTCTGGCACACATGTTCACTCGAGAACTTCTTATTTACAACATAGAACTTGCGCATACAAACGCCTAGTTATTTCACCGGCGATGATATCTCCCATAAACTAGAGATCGATCATCGTCGTTGATTGGATCATACGATAATGGTTAAGTAGTATGACGCAGTTTTCTCGTCGGGTGAAAAAACAAAGACAACAACAAATAGCTAGTGGAATGGCATGGCTGTGTTTGCGCGAGCAGTGTGTTTAGACATATTTGACGACCGACCGAAAGAGGAGAGTCAAATAAGGAAAGCTGTGTGAAGTTAATTTTTAAATAAGAGAAAATAGTCAAAAAAGGAGAAACTGTGAATAAAGAAAAGACTACAGACATGTCCTTGTTGAGTAAAATAATCGACGTGCGTTAATTCGAAAGAATGACTGTGGTATTTGGACTCCCTCGAGGTGATTGTCAAATGAAATTTTTGCACCCACAGGAAGTTCTAAAGATAGACACATCACTAAATCCTCCACCCGGTAGGATTTTGGCTTCCCTCGCGGCGATTGTCAACTGAAACTTTTGCACCCGCAGGACGATCTAAAGGCCGACACATCACTAAGCCGTGACTACGCCCTCAAAATGTATTTATATTTATTTGATTGTGCAAATTATTTGTTACAATTGACAGTTTAGCGATTCAAATTGAAAGGAAATAAAAACGATTAAGTCACTAATCAAAAACCTTCACAAACTGAGCAGTGGCAATTATAGATTAGTATTTACTGAAGAGGCTCCTCGATAGTATAGTGCTTAGTATACCCACCTGTCACGCGGGAGACCGGGGTTCGATTTCCCGTCGAGGAGCCTCTGGCGCAAGACTTATGACCTTGCCCGGAAAAAACAAATCATTATGGAAAATTTAACAAGCCTCAGGACTTGCTAAATAAGGCCAAGACCGGTTCCCGGTTGTAGGGCCGATGATGATGATTATGATGATTTACTGAAGAACAAAATCCAAGCCATTAAAGCTAGTGGAACGAATATGTTTCCACATAGGAAAAAAGTATATAGAAGGACAGATTATAAAATCTTTCTATGTCTGTGAAGTCCGAGGACTCCGGAAAATTATCAAACGATGCAAATCGCAGGACTTATCCTGAAACACGTCAACTCCAACGAAGAGTTAATAATAATCAAGTATCCGCAAAAGAAACCGAACTCAAATGGTTCTTGTTTCCATGCAGTGTATAGAGTAAACGAATCCGTTCATTCTAACCGCGAGCTGGAAAATAGGACCGTCCAAAACCATATTTCGATCCACCATGAACTTGACATTTGGCATCTTGAAAGTCGAAGTTTCACTACATTTAGTGTAAGCGATAGAGTGGATTTCCCTCTTAGAAATCTAGACGCGAGTATATTTGTGCACAAAGATGAACTTAGGGACATCCTAAGTTCCATTAAAAACAAGAAATCTTCTGAAATAGAAAGTATTCAAAACATTGTTCTCAGGCTCTTGCCTCTTGAAGCAGTGAAGGTGTACACTGTTTTACTCAACAACTCTCTAAAAAATCATATTATCCAATCCCTTGGAAAACTGCAGTAGTCAATCCTATCCCCAAAAAGAGCATGACCCGAGGTAATCCTGACAATCCTCGCTCGATTAGTTTGCTTCCAAACACAGCAAGGTATTCGAGAAAATTATAAATAAAGCATTGATAAACTGGTGTGATGAAAATGGTATTATTCTCCACAAGCAGTTCGGTTTCAGATTGAAACAGAACAGCGTTCATACCGCGACAAAGCTTGTTTCCGACATACAGTGGAGAAAGGCAAAGCGACAATGCACAAGGGCCTGTTTGGTTGACTTTGAAAAGACCCTCGATACCGTATGGTAATAAGGGCTTGTCTATAAGTTATCAAATCTAGGTATGCCCGAATATTTGGTATACATTATCTACTATATGATAATGGGTAAACAGTTTGTAGTAAAGTGTAGAGACATAATCTCCAACAAGACCGTTCACATCAAAAACGGCTTACAGCAAGGACCAGTGAATTCTTAGATTTTGTTTAACATTTACACTAGTGAAGTGCATACTCCGACGATATTGTTGTGTATAGATCTGGAGAAAAGCTTGATATCATCAACAGGATCAAACGTTTGCAAATTAAAGATCAATTTCCAGAAAACAGGAGCTGTCCTTTTCAGAACGCCCTTGTGCAGGACATCGAGCGATACAAAACAGAACTAAAAAAAAAAGTTTAATTGTAGCAAGCAATAATAATAAACACCGTGGTATTTGGTCTGATCAGTAGCTTCACTTTGATAAGCACATAACAGCAGCTCTTATCGCAGCTAAAAACACATATGCTATGACAAGAAGTCTCTTCTGTAGCTGTCTTCTAGACACCGAAGTCAACATAATCTCATACTCGGCATTCATCCGACCAGTATTGGTGTATGGCTCCATGGTATGGTATAACATATCTCCATTCTACACGGAGAAGTTTCGGGTGTTCGAGAGGCAGTGTTTGCGTTCCTGGCTTGGAATGTATAGAACAGAAGAGCCGCAACATAAAAAGTTCTACCCCAATAAAGTCCTATACGACAAACCAGGACTAAATAGGATGTATAACTCTGTGGCGGTTCCGCCAAACCCCATGGTACGCTTTCCTTAAAAACCCCCATAACACCCATCTTCCCATATAATTTCGCCAATGCAATCGCATTAGGCACTTGAAAATGCTACACTCATTAATTGGAGCAAAGCTATAGTCGTAAAGCTTCTGGAAGAGAATTCTTACCTTTTCAAGCATTCCTTCGCTTACAAATCCCCTGTAAGAGCTCTTACTTTCCTTATCATAAATTATCCTGAAAAGAAAAACCCCGGTTCACATATCATGTAACCATTCCAGCCAGAGATAATTATCATGGCGTCGCCTATTCCTACCTTCATTCATGTATACGATAAATTTCTTTATGTATACATTGGCTGGCGACGTTTTTCTCCCAGCAATAAAATTCCCTGACTCGCACAATGTGCAACCCAAAGCAAATACGCATTCCGCGTCCCTTGGCATCAATTGAAATCCAAGCATAAACAATGCAAATAGGTATTCAATACGTACCCTTACTAGCGATGCCATAAACACAATTCCCCAGTAACCTAGCTAAAACTAATTAGCACATTTCCACATCGCATCGTGGTCTCTTTGTTTATCTGCTACGCACATGCATCCGACGATTTCGGTTTTATTTGCTTTACCGAAATCGTATCCTAGGAATGCACTTTATGTCTTTCTTTGTTCTAGGCACACATACTACCATGATCGCGATGAGCGAGTGAACTCTGAACGAGCAAGATATCGTTGAGTCCTAATACAACCAGAAAGGCGGTCGGATCGCCTGCCATCCACCGTACCGGCGCCGGTATGGTGGGTTATCTATGAGTCGTTTTTCCTGCGCGGTCGTGAGCTTGAAGTTTGTGAAGTCTCGAATAAAACAAAATTATAGTGTTGTTGCAGTTCTGCAACATGTAAATTCTCATTATACCAGTCGGAAAAACCTACCACACGGAACGCTACCTATTGCTGAATAGACAAAAGCAAAATTGTCTATTCATGTGACGTTTTACATGTTACTGTTTTCGCACAGTTCTTGTTTTTACTGGTTTTTTTTACACAGTATGTTTTGTAACGTTGGAAAAATTAAAATTGTTTACGGTGCCTTCAGCACCTGTGCTTTTTAATGTGAACATACGTTCAAGAAAAAGGTTTTTGGAAGGTGCTTTCAGCACCTCTTGCCTGATATTGTCTTTTTAATTTAATATAAAATAAAGTTAAATTTTGTGTAGTGTATTACAAAATGTGTTTCTTTTGTGCTCAATGCGGCAGTCTTTTTTGATGGGCTACAACGCCAACTATTGCTGTTCTAATCGACCTAGAATCACCATTTTGCTGTTTCTCAGTTGGCGAACCATCGGCAACATCGGAGTTGCGGTTCCCAGCTGGCGAAACATTTTGGTCCTTCGAGCCGGATACATCCGGGCCATCAGTTTCGATCCGAAAAACCCAATATTCTACTGTAATCGAGTTGCAGCATATATCCGTTTAACAGAAAATGATAGTGCGATTAAAGACTGCAACTCTGCGTTGTTCTACAATCCAAATTACAGCAAGGCATAATGGGAGATGTATATCTCAATACAGGAAAATACGATGAAGCCATAGATGCTTATACGAAGCTATTCAATTAGAACCTGATAACAACGATTAAAAATGGACCTGAACAAACGGACGGAATTGATACGAGCCACAATAGCTGTTGTTCCTGAGCAGCGAAAGCAAGCCGAAGAACAACTATCCCAGATCTACTAAACTATGTGATTAGTTCAAACCATTTTGCAAATCGTTATGAAGAACGATGTTGAACTTAGCTACCGCAAAGGTTCATTTTCTCCCCCTGGTCCGACGAGGAGACAAAACCTAAGGAAGGAATTACTTGCTCAATTCTTGAACATGATCGGGCACTGATTCGGGCAATATTATGAATGCAATTGTGCATGCTCCCGACATAATGGTCCACATGTTTGAAAGATATGGAAGTCCCAAAAACGTCAATAATAACTATCGGAAATTAGCGGAATAGTATCTTCCTACGTTTATGTCAAGTGGTCTGGATTTCAATCAAGGATTTCGACCAAACTCATAACCACGAAGCTTTGTCACAGCGAGTCTTAACACATTTTCAATGTGCCAAAAAAAAATGCGGTGGTTCATGTCTATTCCTAGAAGTCAATTAAACGTCACCTGGTTGCAATTATTGAAGATGTTATATTTCTAATAGCGTCCTTCACAGAATCTGACCAAGACCTCTGGGAAAGCGACCAACAGGAATGTATTCAGTCAATTTCAACATTTAACATTTTTTGCAGATTTTAATTGTCCAGGACCTGCAGCACAAATATTTCAACATCAGGTAGAACGCAAAAAGGAATTCTACCGAAAACTATGAGAAATCACGATGCAGGTTATTACATCACCAAGCGCTGATGATAATCAATGGGATGGAGCACTTCATAAGATTGAAACTCTGGCAGATGTGCTTCTGAAAAACGAAGACGTCGTGGTCAAGTAGAATATGCTTACCACATACCTATTTCCAGCGTTTCAAATCGGGTAGACATATGCGAACCGTACTGGTTAGGTGGTTCATTGCTCTAGTGGAATGAAATTGACTTCGTCTTTTTATTTGAATGATTGTTTTCTTTAGTATTCGGCAGAAAATAAAATGATAAAAACTTCCTATTTTTCCCATCTTACAACTTACATTTCAACTTTAACACAAATCAACATCAAAGCTAGTAATTCTAGCAAATACAATTTACAGTCCACAAATTACTATCATATTACATTTACCAAATTACAGTCCACTTGTCAACATCCAAAGTTGTTTCATTTCTCTTCATTCTGCAGAATTCACCGCAGGTAAATCAAAGGGTTTAAACAATCAGTTCCAGTATTCCGGTTCAGGACATCATTCGGCTCCTCTTTTAAATAAGTTGCAGGTACTTGGCACGACCACGACACATAACTCAAATACGCCCCGCGTAAATTAAAGGAACCTCAAGAAGAGGACGAGGGTCCATCGGCCAAAACAGTCAAAGGGACAATGGAATGGAAACGAAGCGGTCAGTACTAAGACAAAGTTCGTCAACAAAGACACATCCGGTCCTATACCTGCAAGTATCATCTCAAACATCAAATTGCAGATGAGTAAGAAAAAGAACCCCGGGAATTGCGATTTTTACCACCTCATCCACATCCGTTCCTGGGCACCGCTTCTCGAAACCTGGGCGCATCGTTTACGCTTCCAGGATTTGTCGCTTCTCGCCACCCAGGCACGCTGTCAAGTGTCTGGGGTTCTTCGCTTTTCGCCGCCTGGACGAAATGCTCTGGGGGCACCCTCTTAACACCGCCCATTGCACGTAGCTGCCACAGGGGCACCACTCCAACGGAGTCGGTGTATAAAAAAGGCTTTCGGTTGTAGGATTAAGGGACAAAGAAAATGAAGAACAAGGAAAGATGCCGGCACCTTTCGGAAAAGCATGTCATCGGAAAGCTGTCACCGTTTAGAGTGCACCGCTTCTCGTCACCTGGACTCATCGTTCGAGCAGCCTGAATTTGTCGCTTCTCGCCACCCAGGCACATCGCTGTCACGTGTCTGGGGTTCTTCGCCTTTCGCCGCCGGGACGAAATGCTCTGGGGGCACCCTCTTAACACCGCCCATTGCACATTGCTGCCACGGGGGCACCACTCCAACTGAGCCGGTGTCTAAGATAGGCTTGCGGTGCCAAGATTAGGGAAAATAGAAGGAGAAGAACAGAAAAGATGCCGGCACCCTTCGGGAAATGCAACCAACGGAAGGCAAATAGTGAACACATGGTCTAGCCACCAAACGAAGAAGAAAGGTAACTGGCTTTGGGACTATTTCATCCTTCGGCACAATGGAACGAAGGCTTTTATTGATCAACAGAGTAATCTTCTTAATAGCAACCCCGATGCGCAACCTCTCTGGCTCAATCAAGTGCCAATTCTAATTCAACAGGATATGCCGCAAGGTTTTCAACCAAAACACTATCAAAACCTGAACAACTATGCTGTTCCAAAAAGGAATCATATGCGGTCACAGCACCCACAACAACAATTGCAGCAGTAGCATAGACATTATGATGACAATTAGTATGAAGATGGTGGTTGTTCACAAACAATGACTGCACCGTATGACCGCAGTCCCGATTCAGCTATTAAGAGTTACGCTCAGCGACTTCAACGTTGGATATGCGAATCGGCTGATGGTAACTACAGTTCAAATGCCAGAGCATCCAACAATACCGGCGAATCAACCACCACGAACTACCATGAAGGGAACAAAACAATCCCTTCTGATCTTATGGGAAGTTCAGCGAATTCGCTCAATTCAAGGAACATATCAACATCTTCTGGTCCTCAAGGCCAGCAAGATTATTTCTATGGTGGCCATTATCATAATTATCATTTGGAGAACAATCACTCACCCAGTGGAACAAATACTCCGCCAGGCAATGTGGCCAAAGTCAATCTCAGCTCCCATCAAGAAATTCGCCCAACGCCGAGCATTAGTTTAGCGACGTAGATGGGACAAATCCCCAACTGCAACAGCATCAGGCACAGCGACCACCTTGGATTCGAAGCGCAGATGATCCTATGCAGTTGGCGGAACCTCTAGTACTTCTAATATCGGCACAGGTTGGCCATATTCAGAAGATGACAGAAAAACAACATTGCACGGCCGACTTTAACCCAACTAAGCGGTCTTTAGACTGAATCAACAGCTCCATCTAGTGCATCTAGTTTTCAACCATTTCTAAATGGCCACATTTCCAAGCAAGGATAAACACAAACAATTCAACATATTGACGATAACATCGCTCAATTACCATTCATGGATCCACGATCCAACATAGGACTACTTCCAAAATATTTATATTATATTTACGGATCCACGATCCAACATTAGATAACGTCCAAGAATGTCATCGATGACACAGAGGGATCCACGATGCAAAGAGCGGACTACGTCCAAGAAGTTCATCGATGACACCAAGGATTTACGATCCAACCAACATTCAACATTAAAAGCATAAATCAACAACAACCAACGACGGCCTTATATTAAGCTACAACGTTAGCATTCAATGGCCAACTGGACCTTCGGCCACACACATACACACACACACTAATAACTTGATTAATGCCATATTCGTTCATAACCGAATGTATTTCATAACCACCCTCAATTAATAGAATCACTTATAATATAACAATATAATTAATTTTGCCACCCTACCGTTTTACCGTACCGGTGTATGAGCAACACGAGCAGTAAGGTCTCTGAGCTCAACCATAAATACCAACCGCCACTTCCCACGGCGCTGACACGAAACGTTGGTGACGCCAACTAAGGAGGACTACTGGGTCCATTGTGGCGGCCCGGGAAGATGTTGCAGTTCCGCAACATGTAAATTCTCATTATACCAGTCGGAAAAACCTACCACACGGAACACCACCTATTGCTGAATAGACAAAAGCAAAATTGCCTATTCATGTGACGTTTTACATGTTACTGTTTTCGCACAGTTCTTGTTTTTACTGTTTTTTTTACACAGTATGTTTTGTAACGTTGGAAAAATTAAAATTGTTTACGGTGCCTTCAGCACCTGTGCTTTTTAATGTGAACATACGTTCGAGAAAAAGGTTTTTGGACGGTGCTTTCAACACCTCTTGCCTGACATTGTCTTTTTAATTTAATATAGACTAAAGTTAAATTTTGTGTAATGTATTACAAAATGTGTTTCTTTTATGCTCAATGCGGCAGTCTTTTTTGATGGGCTACAACGCCAACTATTGCTGTTCTAATCGATGGGCTACAACGCCAACTATTACTGTTCTAATCGACCTAGAATCACCATTTTGCTGTTTCCCAGTTGGTCATCGGAGTTGCGGTTCCCAGCTGGCGAAACAAGTGTACACTGACTGGAAATTTCCAAAACGCATGACATATATGTTTGTAAAATGTTAACAAGACATAATTAGAATACAATACAGTTAAAATACATCCAATACAATAAAGAACATTAACTTTACCTCCAGTGTTTTTGTGTGGCGTAGGTTTTGTTTTGTTTCGTTCTTTCGGTTCGGTGATTTGTGCGACGAACAATTCATGATGGAGGAGGAAGTAGAACGGAGTACCCATGCAGGTACATTACTTCCTCCCCACAACTCCATAATCAAAATCATCCGTGGTCACACTGCAAGGGCAATGTGCTGTGAAATTAATCTTATTTCGTCTCAATGACATATGGAGAGTACTCTCCAAAAAGGGTTTATTCGACCGGACAGAAAAGGTTTAACCCAAGACAGACATGGGGTTCCTATTATTTATCATGTTTTCCATGGTGCCAGGGATAAAAGAATTCTCCATGATAGTGACTTCTCTAATGTTCCAGATCGCCTACGTTACAGTATGGTGATCAGTGAAAGGGATAAATCTAAAAGAGACCGACCTCATCACAACTGGTGGTGGATGTGGGACGAAGAAAGGACTTTACGTCCGCAAATATAATATGCCTCTCAAGCACAACGCTCTCATTTCCCTTCACTAGGTGTAGTTTCAGTTTTGGTATTATTTCCGTCCAATCAGTTTTATTTTAATATCCAGAAATTATTTCTAAAATCCTTGTGTGTTGGGGCAAAAAAAAATCAGAGATGTGAAGTAGGAAGGCACGCCTTGTATAGATTGAATGAGTAATAAACTTTAATGACTACTTTTGTAACAATGTATTGTCAACAGACACCAACTCAGGGAAAACGTTTAATGGCTTAACTTCTTTTTACCAGGAATGGTAATCAATTTTCGAAAAAAGCCGGCTGTGATAAAGTATAAACTCGGGCCTTTTCTCGATCTAAGCCTTAGTTGTAACCCATAGCTCTGTATAACAAAAGTTCTCAGTACCAAATTGACCACCGTCCGGTAAAGATGTGTCGACAATCGACAAACGATAGTTAACAAATCTCTCAACGGTCGTAAAAGTGAAGTCATGTAGGCCAAATACCCGAACAAGACAATAGATTCGATTTTCGCGCCGTGTTTTGCTTTGTGAAAAGTGACAACATTAAAAGTGAACATAAAAAACAAAATTGTGTTTTCCGAACATTCGATGGAGTGTCGAACAAAAAAAGTCGCGCTCACTAAGTGAAATAAGAACGGGAGTGTTTGCGTGTTTGAACGGAGTGATGAAGGAATCAAAACAAAGAATAGGGTACTAAAAGGCAAAATAAACCTATTAAAACGCTCTTCGTGGAGCAAACCGAAATTAAAAGCGGCAAAAAAAGTCAAAGCGAGCAAAATAAGCAACATAATAATGACTCGCAAAATTGCAGAACTCATGTTAGAACAACAACAAATGTAGGCGGAGAATGCATTCCCCTCTACATCAAACAATGGCGGGAATTTTACTAATAACACGTTCGCTTGTCTGGCTTCTTCTGAATCTGAGGTAGAAGAAATAAATGAGTTAGAACTGAAACTAGCTATAGCAAAAGCGTGACAAGAGGAAAGAATAAGAAATACAAAAATTGAAACGCTGGAACAACAACAAAATAAACAATAAAAGCCGAAGCCAAAAGGAGGCCAACTTCAACAACCAAAACCAAATCCAGAACAAAGTCGATATGAACAAAAGGAAGCATATCAGCCAAAAGCACAACTGCAAAAAACTAAAATGCCACCAATCAACATGGTAGACATCGATTCTAAAGAATTGTTAAATCTGTGTAAGTTAACTGTAGGAAGTAATAATTTTCTGATTAAAAAACTTGGAGGTAATAGGCATGCCATTCAAACATATAACGTTGATGACCATATTAAAATTAAAAATGTTTGGAAACAAGCCACCGCGGAATTCATTTCTTACACACCGAAAAAACTTTAAAATATTACAGCTCTGTGGTGGGGTTTGGTTACCCTTTTTAATTTGAAAGGTGGGATGGGGCTCTACTCGCCCTTTTAAGTGTCTATGGGGATTTCTATTTGCGCTTTTAAATGACTATAATTTTTTTAAATACTAGGCACGGTCGCGGTTTTAGTTTTTTGGGGAGGTTGCGTGGTTCTTATGTTGGGGTATCTGGTGCTGGTGCGTCACTTGGCCGTTGTTACAGCTGAACGTGATTAGGAATTCGTTGGGGCTCTGGTTGCCCTTTAATTGTCTTTTAATTTTCGTTTGGAGGTCGCCAATTGTGTGATAATTAATTAAATGTCCCGACGGGCGATAATTTGATGACAATTTTCAGGCGAACTTAAAACTCCACAACACGATTTGCGCCACCGTGTCACTGTTCTCTCTGCTTATGGGTCACCGATGGCAAAAACGCGGGTGTTTGAAGGTTGTGGTGTTCTTATCACGTCGGGGTCACCAGTGTGGCGGGTTTTGGTCGGGGCCCCGTCAAGGGCGCGGGGTTTGTGGGGGTTCTCTATATCACATGGAGAACCAACCCACAATCCTAACCAACCTCGACCGCTAACAGCGCGTCACCTCAACCCAACTCCCCATACAAAATCCGCAATAGCATACATCTCCCAATCTGCAATAAAAACATTTTCCAAACTCCCAACAGAATATATTCTAATCATCCCTGCATACATTTCCCCAAAATCGCGTCGGTCAATTCTATTCCCTCCTTGCGGCCAAGCAATCCTAATATCGGCGGAAATCCATAAGCCATAATAAAATGCATATACCAACCCACAATGGAATACCAATCATCTCCCCCATTACATCACCCCACATACATTTTCCCAAAATTGCTTCGGTCAACTCTCTACTCAAGTTATATTTTCTCATTGCAACCAAGCAATCTTAATTTCCCCGAAATTCATATGATATAACGAAACGCATATTCAAATCCATAACGGAACATCAACCATCGCCACCAACTATACTAAGCCGCATACATTTCCCCGAAATTACTTCGGTTAATATTTTACCTAAATGATATGCCTTGCTTGCACCCAAGCAATTCCAATTTCCCCCGAAAATTCATGCCGGTACTTGTTTGCGTTCCCAAAGCCAATTTCCCGGTACACCCAACCAACGGATCCAACTTAGCTTATACGGCGAGGATTCGCTGGAACTAAATTCTTAAGCAGGCATAGCAACTCTTCCACAAATTCTTAGTAAGTGGCAGCGAGTTTACTTCTGCTATGATTCAGCCGCCACGACGCGACGAATAGATTTTTTTTCATTTCTTTAGTCAGTCTTGATTCATCCACCATTACGTCAACAACACAAAGTCTAGTTTTAGCCACCGTCGGGCTGGGGTGCGTACACGGTTAGGTCAAGTTTTTCTTCCGATCCATGAGGCGAAAAAGCCCAGTTTCGATCACAGTGGAGTGCGGCTTTAATTTAAAATCGAACAACTTCCAATTGGTCCATAATACCCTTTGTTGTAAAATCGAACAGTCGCGTGTCAGTTAAACGTGCGCGTGGTTAAGAACACTAAAAATCAGCCGGGCAGTAGATCTGTTAAAAGGCGACCCAGGAGTTTTAAGAACTTTTACCTCATATAACAATACGCGATAGTTTATGTGAAATGTTAAGACACTAACTGGATACGTCACCGGATTAGGAACATCCCGGCGGAGCAATATTTCGTGTACAAAATATCAGTGCTAAATAATAAAGAGACAATTAACAACGGAACTCGTGCTCTGACGTTTTATTTTCTCCCCCCTTGTTTCTTGGATATTCTCCTGCACAATATTTGGCGACTCGGATTTCGGCAGGACAAGTGGTGGGTGCTAAGTGAAACCGCGTCCGTGTGGGTACATACTTGAAACCCCCACAGGTTCACCAAACTTCCACCATCTAATTCGCCGAGGTCGTTCACCGAGATTTCACAGCAGAATACTCGATAACCGGCCTCCAAGAAGGAATACTCTCTTCTATGAGTATTACCACGGTCGTTGCTCAACTGAACTTGCTGATTATGTTCCGCTTCCTCAGACATTTTCCCGCGATACCCGTCAATCTGAGAATGCGGATCGGTTCACATTGAAAGTGAACTTCAGGCGCACAAACAAACATAGAGAGTCATTCTTTATCCGAACCACACAAATGTAGAATACTCTACCTGATCATGCGTTTCCTCGTCGTTGTAATATCCAGGCATTTAAGACCAATCTACATCGATACCTCCATTCGTTATCCGCTTCCTCTCCTTCCGCTCGCACTGTGTTGTGACACTTAAGGATACAAAATCCCCTTTTGTGCGCGCGTTTGTGTACAATAAAAAAACGGCTATAATAACCGATTTTTTATTTGTTTGATGCCGAATCTTGGTGAAGTGGTTCGGATTACTTATACGAGGGTTGCCTTTTATATTTCGGGATTAGAGAACAAAAACAAATATTGATCATCGAAAATGACTTTATTGTTTTTCAAAATATTCCCCATGAAGATCTATACACTTTTGCATGCGTTTGAACCAATTGTCGAAGCACTTTTGCCACTCTGATTGAGGTATCTCCAACACATGCACGATGAATGCAGCAACCGCTTCTTCAGGTGTCGAAAAACGTTGACCTCTCAGTTTGTTTTTTACGTACGGGAATAAAAAGAAGTCATTCGGTGCCAAGTCAGGACTATACGGCGGATGACCCATCAAATCGATGTTTTGGGTGCTCAAAAATGCAGTTGTCGCAGCCGATGTGTGAGAGCTCGCATTGTCGTGGTGAAGAGTGATCCGTCTTCGGCGGTTGGTTTTCCTGATTTCTTGGAAGACAACTGGCAAACAAATGGTTGTGTACCACTCAGAATTGACTGTTCTGCGTTGTTCTAGTGGTACGGTTGCGACATGTGCAGTTTTTTTCCGAAAAAACAGGCGACCATTTGCTTGGAAGTGCTTCGTGCGCGAACAACTTTTGTTGGATTTGGCTCATCTTGAAACACCCAGACAGTCGACTGCTGTTTACTTTCGGGCTCATACGCGTAAATCCACGATTCATCACCTGTCACGATGTCATAGACGTGTTTCGAAGCACCGCGATCGTATTTTTTGAGCATTTCTTTCGACCAATTGACACGAGCCTTTTTTTGGACGATGGACAAATTGTGTGGGATGCAACGCGAACAATTTTTTTTTACAGTCAAATGTTTATGCAATATTGAATGTATGCTGGTCCAACTAACGCCTAAGGTTGTCTCAATCTCACGATAGGTCACATGACGATCTTCCAATATCAGTTCGCGCACAGCATCAATGGTTTTCGGAACAACAACTGATTTTGGACGACCTTCACGAAATTCATCTTGGAGTGAACTACGACCACGATTGAATTCACCATACCATCGATAAACACTGGGCCTTGATGGAGCTTCATCGCCAAAAATTGAATTAAGTTCATCCATGCACTGTTGCTGAGTTAATCCACGCCGAAAGTTGTAAAAAATAATCGCACGAAAATGTTGACGATTTAATTCCATTTTTGGGCCGAGATGAATCTTTTAAGTTACCGTAAACAACACAAATAGCGCTCGTGTGTCAAAACGTTCTGAGTGCGTATAACCTCAAAAATGTCCAACTTTACGACAGAGCTGTCAATTGCCGGATTGCAACACTAGGGTTGCCAAATCCCGAAACATAAGAGGCAACCCTCGTAGTTTTAACAAAGCGGTGCTACACCGCACATAGTCGATTTTTTGGAGCCTCGCTCATTTAATATAAAAAAATTGCTCCCATTACATTAACTTCCCACTTCATCCTATGGAGATACTTGAAGTCAAAGTTTTATATCAACAAGCCAAGGACTCCAGACGAACTTAGGACTATCACTGGCCAAGCAATAGCCGCGATTTCAATGCAAACACTACCGACTTGGTGGCAAGCGGGAAAAGGGAACACATTACGCCACTCGAGCTTAGGAGAACCCTCCTGCGAAATATTGTGTCCAAAAAGTTACGTAAACAAACCTTAAATCGAATTTAATGATTTTACTTGAACAAAAAGCCTTATTTTAAATGATCTTTTATTCAAAAACAAATGCGCTCGAGTAAGCTAGATTAGCTTGTGTATACCTGTAACTTTCTTCCTTTTAAGTAGTTTTAAAAACAATTTCTCGAGAGACCTTCAGGGGTTCTAAAGAACGAAATTCTCATTTTTTAACCAATGCGATTCATTAAAATTACAATCCTGAGATTAACTGATTAACTGTAGGGCAAAGAATTTTCCGAAGATTTACCTTCGAATACTATGAAATCTCTTATAAAAACTTACGTAGTATTATCCATCAATGTAACTGAGAAAAATATTTATGAACATTAACGTTTCTTTGGCTTTCTAATGCGTTATAGTTCCTTAAAATAAATATTAGATATCAACCATTCCAAAACCCGCTACCGGTATATGTAGCACAGGAACATAGCCTAGGTTCGCATTCGCACTACGTTCTCAACCAGACTAAAAACTATACTCAACCAGACTAAAAATTACCGCAAAACTTGATATGAAATTGAAATTAATTTTATTCAGAATCATATGAAATAATTCATAAGTAAAATGAATAGTGTTTAAATTAAGGTAACAAGTGCGAACTTAAGTTTTAAAACTGAGTGAGTATGTTTCATAAGTCTTCTTTTACGGACATATGAGTACTTTGAAACGCATTACCTAAATCTCTAATCAATATTATGAAAACCACAATAGCTTCCATTATACCTCTACGCTGTAGTCATATGAAATTGTCGCTCAAAAAAACAATCAACATCAATTTGTTGCGTCTAAGCTACAAAGGTACTGACTAGCTGCACGCACATAATACACACGCTACCACAATGAGAACTCACTCAGGATCATTACACAGCGACAATGCCAAGGTTTTCACTTCGAACGAATACAACTTCCTGTCTGGTTATACCCTTGAAAATGCATTCACCCCGAAGCATGTCCCATGCATTAGCTATCACGTGGCAATGTCATTGTTGTCACACATTTGCACGGCACGGAAGCAACTATTTTGTCGATTCGTTGCCATGGTATCAGAGTCTTAAACCACACAATGCTTCGCAACCTAATCCGTCAAATTTTGAATCGATTTTTTCATCCTTGACTTTCAACTCATTCACAGTTCGGGCCTTTTATGGGATTACCATGACCTTACATAAACATCACAGAGATTGAAGCTGCCCAATTAGAGTCGAACTGCCAACTTGATCAAGTTTTGACAAATTTCCATTGTGCTGTAAAACCAAAAACGAACTCACATCTCTCCCATTCCTCGTATCCCAAGATAGTATAAGTCTTGTCACCCACTTACAAAACTTATGCAAATTCAGTCGCATAAGAAAAAATGGTAAAAAAATGATTTGCCACATATAGGCGACCATCTAGATTGACTAGACCTATTTATAGTAGCGAACAACTGCGTCCAATCACTGACATGTGCCTTGAAGTCGAGTTTAAACGACGCGATTGCTGTGGACACATATTGCGACGTGAACGCGGTCGCCGCAGTGTGCTATTTGACTGCTATCCAAGCCATCACGCTGTTCTCGGTGTTCTGAAGTTAAACACTGGGGTTTTCATTTTAATTGTTATTGCTTTTATTTTCTATTTTAATTTTAATTATTCTCTGTCGTTATTTAACTTGGGTTTTAGTGAGGTTTTTTTTTTTTATTTTGCCTACCTCTCAGGGTCAAGTTATGGAACATACTGCGGCATAAAGTTTAATTTTAGTATTACTAAAGTAGAAAATGTTACCGTTCAGTAACTGAAGACAAACATTTCATAAACAGATGTTAAAAAATAGAAATAAACTTAAGAATATGTTCAAAATAATAGCAGCAAAAAGAAAATAAAACAAAAGGCAGTACCAATTAAACATGTTCAATGTCAGAGACACATCTGTGCGAGAGTTGACTTTTGGTTCCTTATTGCTTTTATTCAGTATTATATATCTGCTTCGGTGGAGTAAAAAAACTGCGAATGGAAATCCAATGGATCTAGCTTGCAATTCAAGGCTCTTGTCATTTAAAACTGCTTTAATAAGGTCAGAGCTCGAATACCTAGTAGCGTAAGACGTAACTTAGTGTTCACATAAGAGTATCTTTAGCACATTCTTTGAATCCAAGGCCCTTCCTGCGAAGTGGAGCTGGTAATCTCCAAAAATATAAGTGACCAGAGTGCCCTTATAGCGTTTCAAATAATAGTGAAGAAGATCGTGTGATTCGAACTGACGCTATGACAGCTCGAATCACGAAAAAAATTTTACCTTAAGCGTTACACACCAGGCTACTGACCGAGTTTAGAATTTTATTTCCAAACTCGGATATATTCCACTGGTGTGAATAATTTTTATTTTATCGCTTGGTATACGGTTCTGATGTATTTTTCTTATTCGATTTTTTTCGTTCGGTGTTCTTCACTATTTTTGCTTGCTTGTGAATTGTGTGTATCTGTTAGAATCGCTACACCCTAACATACTCAATTCATTTCGTTCTCATTTATCTGGCAGTGCCTATAGACTAAACGCAACCCCCATTTTCCAACACATTCCTAATTGTTCCCTCAGGGATTGTCTTTCTTACTTCTTCTAAGAACAAGTTAAGGACATAGTTGGCATGTTACACTAAATATGATTCAAAAATATGTTCTGATACTAATTCCGGATGTACCTCAGCTTTTTTTTAAATCATCTGGGTATGATTACTTGACTTCCAGCATTCAAACAATTTTTTGGTACCACATCAGTTACCTAATAATCCGGCCGAAATAGTTGGAACGGGTCAAAAGCAGTAGTATCCCGTCCAGAATGCGGCAGTCAATACACCTTCGATCCATCAAACACCAACAACAACTGAACAAGTAAATTGTCAGTATGCAAGCGGAAATTTAAGAACTTTGTTTGGAGATTTGTAGAATTAGAACACGATTCCAGAACAGAAACCGTCATTTCTGAAGGAACCCTCTTCGTAACCCCTCAAACGGACGGCATGGTGCTCGAGAACCCTAGTTTTAACCATGTAACTCGTCTCAATTAACATCAGCTCAGGCGAATCCATTCAAACAGGATCTCCGACAAACGGATTACTGGACCAGCAAACATTCATCTGCGCGCCAGTATACACAAAGAATGAAGAACCTTTCATATTGTCGAACACTATGCTCATGGCCCGTTCGCAGATTTTGAGGGAATTCGTCGGCTCAACAATTTCTTTCAATAAACCTATATGAACTAAGGCCGGTATATTTCTTCATATTTAGACATCCGATCTTCCGAAAAGTAAACGTCCCTCCGATTGACTCCAGAGAAACTGTGAGAAGCTTATGCGGAATTTACATCCTCAAACATGGAATTTGTACTGTATTGTATTGTCAGCCTTTCAATAGCCTTTGGGCAAGCCCTCTTCATCTGGCTAAAAAGGCCATGGAGTAATGCGACCATGTGGTGACTATAAATCGGTGAATGCATTGATCGTTACCCAATAACACATCTACATGTCTTTTTATACAGATTACAGGGTTGCACTACATTTACGACATTAGACCTCAGTAAGTCCTATCACCAAATACCATACTCCAGAACTTATTCCAAAAACAGCGGCAACTAACCTACATCATGTAGCCTGCTCGGGTTCAAGGTGAAGACTTTTTTCTTACAGACCCGTGGGAATGTAGTATTGGTGCCGACGTACGACACTTGTTCTCTTCAATCCCCAACGATGTTTCGCCGAAAGAAATGTTCACCAGTTAGGAATAAAAGCGACGAAAACACTGTTAAAGTTGTTTTTTTTTAATGTTTTTTTTTATTATTTGACGTTTCTTTTATTTTACATAAAAATACACTATCACTAGATTTAAATCGAGGAATTGGAATTGGCTGGCGCATTACTAATCACCTTGCCCGGAAAAAACAAATCATTATGGAAAATTTAACAAGCCTCAGGACAGTGCCGATGATGTTGAATTGGTATTTGTACTTACACAGGAAGAGTTTTCTTAATTTAGTTGTTGTGGTGTAAGGTACCGGCTCGTGTCGTGGCCATCGTGTTGCAGAAGTCTAAAAGGAGCCGAGAATTTGGGGGGTTGGAAGAGACGAGGTGTGTCTGTGGATGAAGCAAAAGAGTCGCAAAAGAACAAACGAGTCGCAAGGGGGGGGGGGGCGCAAGAGGACGCGTGGAGTCCAGAGGAGTGAAATGAGAGTCGCGTAAAAGTTCAGTGTCGTTAAAAGAGTCGAGTGAGTCAGTGGAATCGCGAATGCTGTGTACGAGGTGTTGTGCGTAGATTGTACCCAGAAGGGGCTTACAATAATTTATAATTCAGACCGTAAGGTTGTTGTTGTGATTCGTAATCACAACTCCTTTACCCACCGCCTATCCCGAATAACCACTTCCATTTATCCATATCCACACCTTTCCACTTACCTAAAACCCACCAACCTATCCCATTTCTACACCTACAATACTTACCTGTCCTTAAGGTCCACCATCCACTCATCCATTCTCCAACAGCGGGGCATATGTGCGACGGGTGAAACCGAAACCTAATCTGTCGCACATTGACCTAACTACCAACCTATTTATTAGCACAAAGATCGGGTTTGTGCTCATTTAACAAATGTATAATTGTGTGCAATTCTCGATTGGCCACAATATAAAAGGGGCAGCTCATCTTGGTTTCGGGGCAGTCACCCGGTATCGACAACATGTCATACCACTCGTTGCGAAGGCTTTCTGCCTTATTCTTTATAAAGCTCTCCATTCTGTTCAACCATGCTTACAACATGGGGTACGTTCCCCAAGCTTGGAGGCACGCTATTATTTGTCCAATAGCAAAAGTTGGGAAATCAACGTATCACCGCCCAAGCTTTCGCCCTATCTCGCTTCTCACTTGCATCAGCAAAATATATGAAAAATTCATATACGAGAAACTAAATAATTTTGTCAGTACAAGTAGGATTTCGAAGAGCGCACAGCACCACTATGGCTCTCAATTTATTTCAAAACCTCGTCTGCGTGAAGCTCTTTAATAAGGAACCCACCATTGCGGTAAGCCTAGACATTGAAAAAGCTTTTGATACAACTTGGATCGAAGGTCTCGCTTTTAAATTATTGAACACTGGCCTCAGTAGAACGCTATGTAGTATCATCTACCAGTTCGTTCGAAACAGAACCTTCCAAGTTAGAGTGAATGGAAAGCTCTCCCGAACCTTTCACGCCGCTGCAGGCGTACCACAGGGCTCCATTCTAGGCCCCGTCTTATTCAATATTTGCACTTCCGACATTCCTCCCCCTGTGGACGGGAGAGTATGTGGGGCTTTTCAGGGCCCGAAGAGCCATGCATCGCTCGATCCCCACTATTCCAGGCGAACGACTTACCTCTCGGTCGAACTTCAGCAAGGTTGCGTAACCTTGCTACGGCATTTACCCCCAGCCAAATCGCCGGAATTAATACGGTTACCCAATCGGATAACCGTTTTGAATTTCTGTTAGGCAGCTTACCTATTCGGTAGGGGATTTCCTTCCAAACCCCTCTTTCTCCAGCATCACCACTGAAAACATTAAATCCACGGCAAAGCTTATCACCTTGCCGTGGCATCGAAAACTCACCCTCGGCCAGACCATATTCCCTAAAAAAACATTAAGCCCACGGCAAAGCTTATCACCTTACCGTGGCATCGAAAATTCACCCCCGAGACGTACATCATTCCCTAAGAAACATTAAGCCCACGGCAAAGCTTATCACCTTACCGTGGCATCGAAAATTCACCCCCGAGGCGTACATCATTTCCTAAAAAAAGCATAAGTCCATGGCAAAATCATCACATTGCCATGGCATCTGAAATCCTATCTTTAGGCACACATATCTGCCAGGGCATCTCGTTTCCATAGCCTTAAGCTATGGAAACAACAATCAACAAGAGTTCCTTGTGACTCGTTGTATTTGTTTACCCTCGGCATAACATGCATACGGCTATTTGCCCCTATTGATTTGCTACCGCCGACAAGGTTTCTGCGGACGCAAACCAAACATGTCCCTGATTACCAGCAATCGCTGGCTTCCAATTATCGGTCCCCATGTTCAGAGACCGCATTCAAGTAACGATCAAGATGCAGCCAGAAAATGTTTACTTTCAACATCTGGCAATGGCTGCACCCTATGTTCGTTGCAATGTTTAATCATCGGCAACCGAAATGATGATTTATGGCCTTCCATTAGGATGACCAAATCATCGGTTTGGGTTTTCACACCCCACACGCTAGTGTTTGCATTCTTAGAAAATGCACTAGCGATGTACCTCCATCCACCACGGTCGCCGAACGATCGTATGCATGGCATACCCACACATGCGTAATGTATGACTACCCCGTCCGGTCCAATCACGATTAACTACTTCAAGTTAATCGTGTAACTCCGCCTCCTTTCCAGTTTCTTTCGGGGCTCCTTTCCTTTTGATGACTTCCAATGGGAAGAGTCAGATTTCATCTTCCGAGAGGCGCACACGTGTCCTACTGAGTTAAAACTTCATCACCTTCTTATGTGGTCAGGAGTCATTACAGCGAGTCCGATTTGCCTTCAGTGGTGTGTGGAGACACAAAAGTAAAAGTAAAGAAAGAACATTCACCAGTTGTTAAGAAGTAAAAAGTCGAGTTCCATCCACCAGTAAGTACACACGAGCCTAGTGTCAACGGAGTCGTATTTAGAGGTGTCGTTTAAGTTATAATCTATTTCGTCTAAATCTAAATGAACCTGAATGTGTCGCTTAAACTATAAACTATTTTAACTAAATATAAATGAATTTAGACACCAGCGTAAGTTGTAAACTATTTCATGTGTAAGATTGTATACCGAATAAAGAAAGTAGTTAAGACAATCGGACGGAGTCTTTATTGTGTTAAATCTCGCTGCTGTCATCTCTTAACTTGTAAAAAGTGAGAATAAAAAACATTCGCCAGTAAAGTTTCATCAGTGTGTTTCATTAATGTGGTTTTCCTGTGGAACATCTCCAGTATAAAATCGGTGGTATTACGCTTAACCCGCGTCCGTGCTGACGCATTAGTGGTAATTCACCCACATTGGTGACACGCGACGTTTTTTTTTTTTATCATATTAAAAAGTGAACACGCGACTTTCGAACTTTTGCGAACTCTTTTTAGTGACAGACCATACACCCAACCATCAAAACGATTAGAACAGTGACTTGTGTGTGTAAACAAAAGACATTTTAAGGGCAAGAAGAGCCCCACCCCATCAGTTTGCAGAGCTAACCAGTCCCCAACACTCCGGTATCCAACATCTTCGGACAAGTAACAAGCAACCCACCCCCACCAGACCGGAACAACATCATCAGACACTACCATTCAACAATAAGATAAGTACCTTTTCGTCTTCTTATTTGTATGTCTAGCTTTTGTGAAAACGAATATTTTGTTACAAAATCAGTAATTTTGCACTTTGTTACTTTTGAAATCGTCACCACATAAATGCACCTCTGAAATTATAATACACTCATACACCAACATTTAGACAAAATATTAAAAAGTTCACTACCGAATAATAATAAAATTTTTACAAAACTTTAAATGAATTAATATTGCATACAAGTGCATATTACGTTCCTGTTAATAAAAGTCATATAACTTTTTCTGTACATAGACTTGAAATTATTGAAACATAATTCCATCGGATAATAATTATTATACATATACTCACATAAGATCCTTTATGTACATATAGGAATCTCATTTTTATATATTTAAGAAAGAAAAAGTGAACAGACGATAAATTGTGAATTAATGATTAACGTAAAAATAAATAGCTTAAAGTTTTTAATAGAGCAAAAGCCTACCAAAAACATGTAATAAGTCAATACATCAGAGGCTTTGCCGAATAATACATTATATTCGCAAACAAAATTTGTTTTCCTTAAATATTGTGTGCCATAACATTATCATAGCGAGTTCTGTATTGTTTAAAAACAGAACAAATATTGGTGTGAGTCGTTATTTTTAATAAGATCCGTGAATACAGTAGTAAGATTATACAATTACAATTTTCCCCTTACAGTTCTATTTCCTTAATCTTAATCAAACACGTATTTGAAAAGAGAATACATTTCTCCGAAATAACAATCAACACGTTAATTAACCAAATGAAGCAAAATCACCTCCTTTTAACATTTTATTACCTTTTATCAATAAAATTTCTAATCTTTAATTAAAGTGACATAAAAAAACACACTCACTCGTTAAAATACATACGCAGTTACACCCACCCTTTCTTTGTTTGCCTAAATTTCCGTTTTTCTTTTGTGAATTTAATATTCTGTGCATTAAACTAGCATTAGTCGTCAAAACCTCAAAACCAACTGAATAAAATGTTGCTGCAGAATCTTATGACTTATGAGTACAGCATACCAAATTAAAAAAAACAGTTAAAGTATTCTAGTTAAACATTTGTAAACCCCTTCAGGGTATTGATTCACGTGCAACCTTGGCAACGACACCACGAGGTCTCATTAGAAAATTATACCTCTAAAATTTGATTGTCGAAGTTTTCGTTTTTTTTTTATTGTAAAAATATATATTGAGGAAAAGCAAAACGAAGAATAAATTAACAAATATAATAAAGGTTGTAAACCCCTTCCGGGTACAATCTCGCACAACATTATTCGCGACCAATCGACTACTCTCAACTCTCAGCGACTTGCATTGACTTGTCGACGGCTCTCGACTCCCTGGGACTCCACTTCCGACCTGCGCTCGCCTTATTTTGGTTAGGGAGAACCATTGTTTTAGGACATGCGTGGTTCTCTCAACTCCCTGCGACTTCTTTTCACCCATTGGCCTCCCTTCACCTTTCTTCGCGTCCTCTTACGCTTTTGATCCCAGTTTCGCGTCATACAACCCATAATGGTCAACACGCGGAACACCATGGCCAAAAAGGCTCTGGAACAATCCGAGCCTCTCGAATTCCACGACGCCTCCAGCGTCGATTTCCCCACCGAGCAAGTCGATGCTGACCTAGACTTGCCCGGACAATCTACTCCTCTGGCACCACCCGTTGCCCCCAGCGTCGTGAACCGACCCCAGCCTACTTCCCCAGACACACTCCCGACTGCTCCTAACGCCCCTGGTACCGGCCCTTTGGTAGATTCCGGCATTTTTATGCCCACAACTAGTGCCGGTACCTCACAACAAGCCCATAGGCACCCAGAGTCCCAAGAATTCCGCGATGCTTCCAGCCTCGGGAACGGGACTCGTCATTTAAATATAGGACTTCCCCCCTTCGATGAGGAGGACCCAGACCTTTGGTTAGCAGTGGCAGACCGCATCTTCCAGGCCTCTGCCTTGCACGACGAACAACTTCGTGCAGTCGAGCTGTTGAAAGTGCTTGACCGCACTCAGCGACCGCATGTTGCCCACATAATAAGGTCGGCCGGCCGCAACCCATATAGCAACATGCGTGAAGCTCTGCTCGACGCATTGGATGAGCCTGGAAGCGCGCGGCAACAACGTTTAGCCGCCGTAACCAACCTTTCTGGGATGAGACCATCTCTTTTCCTGACCCATTTACGCTCTATAGCGGGGACCAGGATTGGGGACGACCTAATAAAGCCTCACTTTTTGAGGTGTCTTCCCCAGCATGCCCGTTCGGCACTTATAGCCCAACCCAATCAGAGTTTGGGCTATTTATCCAAAATTGCGGACGCAATCATGGAAAGCTCAGATCAGTATTCTGAGCCTCCTGCGTACCAAGTAGCGGCGGTTTCTCAACACGCCGCCCAGCCTGCACGGCACTCTCGTCTGCCTTTCTCAGCCCCTCAATTGGTCCCAATCCTCCATCCTCCTCAAAACCAATTACCCCTTAGAAGGCCCGCCTCAACCAATTTCCCTCAGGGGAATCCAGAGGCAGGCCCCAACGCATTCAACCAAAGAAGTCCACCCACACAACTAACTCCTGCTGACCTTCGGGCGCTCCAAACCTCACTCCTCCGCGAGATAACGCAATTGCGCGCGGAGGTGAGGAACAATCCTCGAAGCGCCCAGAATCGAGCCATGCCGAGCCGTCCTATTAATCGGCAAAATTTCACCCAAAATGCCCCACGGAGGGCCAATCCCACCCAAAATGGCCCTCACCGGGCCAATCCCCAGCGAGCTCCGGCTCGACCTCCCCGTAACGGCAATACTAATAGGCAGAACATACCTGATAATGCCGTTACTCTGCCTTGGTGCGCCAATCACCAGCGATATGGTGATCGCGCATTCAATTGCAAAGCGCCTTGTGGTTGGACGCAACCTTCCACCAACCAGAGGCGCTCTTTAAACTAATTTTGCCGACCGACACCCTCGCGCAATCGGCCGGCACCCCTACGATAAGTCGCTTAACCATCCGGGATTCGAAACTGAATATCGCTTTTACTGTCGACACCGGCGCCGATATTTCAGTCCTCCCGCGATCGTTTGCTCCGCGTAACCGCGTGCCAGCCGCACTCAAATTGTCAGCAGCAAATAATACGCCGATACTTACGTACGGACGTAAAAAGCTGACACTGCAATTGGGTCTTTGTCGTCCGATCACTTGGCGTTTCGTCATTGCGGACGTGAATGAACCCCTGATAGGTTCCGACCTATTAGGTGCACATAATCTGTTGGTCGATTCGACCCATAACAGACTTGTGGCTCCAACCGCACCCCCCTTGCCCATGACGGCATCACCAGCGGCAACTTCAGGGGCCACAGAGTGCTTAGACCCATTCCAGGTTATGGTACAGGAATTTGTGAGTACAACAATTCCTCTACCTAACCAACGCCGACATAAAGCCACGGTGTTTCATCATATAGAAACACGTGGTCCCCCGGTGAGCCAGCGTCCACGTCGACTGGCTCCGAAAAATTACGTGCGGCGCGCGCGGAGTTCGAGCATATGATCGAACTAGGTATCTGCCAACCGTCGGACAGCCCCTGGGCAAGCCCACTCCACTTAGTGAAGAAACGTTCTGGCGAGTGGCGCCCATGTGGCGATTATAGGCTGTTGAACGCAGCAACCGTCCCGGACAGATACCCAATTGCACACCTCTACGATTTTTCGTACAAGTTGCGAGGGTGCAATGTCTTCACAACCCTGGATCTCGCCAGGGCATACCACCAAATTCCGGTGGCACCTGAAGACATCCCCAAGACCGCAGTCATTACACCTTTCGGACTCTTCGAGTTCAAAGTGATGACTTTCGGCCTCAGGAATGCCGCACAGACATTCCAGCGGTATATCGACACGGCTTTACGAGGTCTTAATTGCTGCCATGCATACCTTGATGACATTCTCATCGCCTCCAAAGACCTCGCCGAACATAAGCGCCACTTACGTCAGGTCCTAGAGCGCCTCCGTGAATTCGGTCTTGTCATCAACCCAGATAAGTGTCAATACGCCAAGGAGCAAATCACCTATCTGGGTTACGTCGTTGACAACCAGGGCATTCGCCCACTACCAGACCGTGTGGAGGCCCTCATGAAGTATCGTCGGCCTACTAACGTGAGTGAGCTTCGTCGATTTTTGGGCATGCTGAACTTATACCGTCCGACCCTGAAGAATGCTGCCCAGATTCAAGCTCCGCTCAATGAATTCTCAAAAGGAGCTAAGCGCAATGATAAGCGCCCCATTAATTGGACAGAAGTCTCAGATCGAGCATTCCAACTGTCCAAAGAACAATTGGCAAATGCCACCTTACTCCGATACCCTCTCGAGGGAGCGACACTTTCTATCCAATGCGACGCATCGGATACCGCAATCGGAGCCGTCCTTGAACAGGACATTGAAGGCCGTCCGGAACCACTTGGTTTCTTTTCAAGGAAGCTGAGTCCCACTGAGCGGCGTTACAGCGCCTATGACCGTGAATTGCTCGCGATCTACAGCGCTGTTAAGTACTTCCGTCATATGATAGAAGGTCGCTCACTCTCCATCTTAACAGACCATAAGCCATTGGTCTATGCGTTCCGGAAGAAGTCGGGAAATGCCTCCCCCCCGACAAGAGCGTCAATTAGACCTCATTGGGCAATATTCTACGGAGATCAGGCATATCTCCGGTAAACAGAACGTCACGGCGGACGCCCTTTCTCGAATCGATACGATTCATTTGCGTACCGCCTTGAGTAACACTGACCTTGCCCTAGCTCAAGAGGAGGACGAACAGCTCAAGTCCCTCCTAACTGCCGATACGGCACTAGAGCTTAAGAAAATTACCCTTCGCGACCCTTTGGGCGAAATCTGGTGTGATGTCTCCACTGGAACCG
The DNA here is from genome assembly GCA_963931805.1 of Microdon myrmicae. Lineage (NCBI taxonomy): Eukaryota > Metazoa > Arthropoda > Insecta > Diptera > Syrphidae > Microdon > Microdon myrmicae. Next base: position 93,515,042 of record OZ007498.1, on the reverse strand, counting down.
CTAGACCTTACATTCCCGAGAAACTTCGTAAGGGCGTGTTCCAGGTTTACCACAACCCTGCCCACCCCAGCGGCCGAGCAACAGCCGCTGCTGTCCGTCGCAAATTTATTTGGCCCCGGATGAACAAAGACCTCACCGGTTGGGCCCGTGCTTGTCTCCAGTGCCAGCGCTGCAAGGTAACGCGACATAATGTACTGGAGCCAGCGCAATTCAAGCTTCCCACGGCACGCTTCGCCCATGTCCACATAGACATAGTGGGACCGCTTACTCCATCAAGAGGATTTTCTTATATCCTCACTATGATGGATCGCTGCACGCGATGGCCAGAAGCGACACCTCTCCGGGCAGTTACTGCCGAATCAGTCGCCAAGGCCTTTTATTCAACTTGGGTCACACGCTTCGGTGTACCAACCACCATTACTTCGGACCGAGGTCCACAATTTGAGGCGACAATTTTTAGGCAGCTAACAGATCTTCTCGGCTGCCAAAGAAGTCGTACCACCGCCTACCATCCGCAATCAAATGGGATGATAGAGCGCTGGCATAGATCTCTTAAAGCCTCACTCATGTGTCATAATGACACTCAATGGTTTGACGCCCTTCCAACTGTCCTCCTCGGCCTGAGGACAAGTATTAAGGAGGACCTGGGTGCTTCGGCAGCAGAGCTCACCTATGGTACCAACCTCCTTCTTCCAGGAGAACTTTTCCTGAATGGCGAAACACCGCGTGACCAACTACGCGAATTGGGACATCTCCGTGACCTGCTACGTAAGGTTAGAGCAACCCCTGTAACCAGGCACGGCTCCAAAAAACTTTTCGTCCACCCTGAACTGCACAGCTGCACGCACGTCTTTGTCAGGGTGGATAAGGTCAAAAAACCCCTCGACCCACCTTATGATGGCCCATTCAAAGTCTTCCGCCGCATCAGTGACCGCGTCTTCGAGATCGACATTAGAGGCAAGCGATCCACGGTCAGCGTCGAAAGGCTTAAGCCCTGTTTTCTGGAAGCTTCCGCTCCAGAATCACCTCCATCTACTGACACCGCTCCTACTCCACCAGCACAACCTCCCCGTACTCGCGCTCATACGCGCGCCCATAACCAACTTACCACCCCCTAAACTGCCTTACCTGTTTCGTGACTACGTCACTGGGGAGGGAGTGATGTGGGGCTTTTCAGGGCCCGAAGAGCCATGCATCGCTCGATCCCCACTATTCCAGGCGAACGACTTACCTCTCGGTCGAACTTCAGCAAGGTTGCGTAACCTTGCTACGGCATTTACCCCCAGCCAAATCGCCGGAATTAATACGGTTACCCAATCGGATAACCGTTTTGAATTTCTGTTAGGCAGCTTACCTATTCGGTAGGGGATTTCCTTCCAAACCCCTCTTTCTCCAGCATCACCACTGAAAACATTAAATCCACGGCAAAGCTTATCACCTTGCCGTGGCATCGAAAACTCACCCTCGGCCAGACCATATTCCCTAAAAAAACATTAAGCCCACGGCAAAGCTTATCACCTTACCGTGGCATCGAAAATTCACCCCCGAGACGTACATCATTCCCTAAGAAACATTAAGCCCACGGCAAAGCTTATCACCTTACCGTGGCATCGAAAATTCACCCCCGAGGCGTACATCATTTCCTAAAAAAAGCATAAGTCCATGGCAAAATCATCACATTGCCATGGCATCTGAAATCCTATCTTTAGGCACACATATCTGCCAGGGCATCTCGTTTCCATAGCCTTAAGCTATGGAAACAACAATCAACAAGAGTTCCTTGTGACTCGTTGTATTTGTTTACCCTCGGCATAACATGCATACGGCTATTTGCCCCTATTGATTTGCTACCGCCGACAAGGTTTCTGCGGACGCAAACCAAACATGTCCCTGATTACCAGCAATCGCTGGCTTCCAATTATCGGTCCCCATGTTCAGAGACCGCATTCAAGTAACGATCAAGATGCAGCCAGAAAATGTTTACTTTCAACATCTGGCAATGGCTGCACCCTATGTTCGTTGCAATGTTTAATCATCGGCAACCGAAATGATGATTTATGGCCTTCCATTAGGATGACCAAATCATCGGTTTGGGTTTTCACACCCCACACGCTAGTGTTTGCATTCTTAGAAAATGCACTAGCGATGTACCTCCATCCACCACGGTCGCCGAACGATCGTATGCATGGCATACCCACACATGCGTAATGTATGACTACCCCGTCCGGTCCAATCACGATTAACTACTTCAAGTTAATCGTGTAACTCCGCCTCCTTTCCAGTTTCTTTCGGGGCTCCTTTCCTTTTGATGACTTCCAATGGGAAGAGTCAGATTTCATCTTCCGAGAGGCGCACACGTGTCCTACTGAGTTAAAACTTCATCACCTTCTTATGTGGTCAGGAGTCATTACAGCGAGTCCGATTTGCCTTCAGTGGTGTGTGGAGACACAAAAGTAAAAGTAAAGAAAGAACATTCACCAGTTGTTAAGAAGTAAAAAGTCGAGTTCCATCCACCAGTAAGTACACACGAGCCTAGTGTCAACGGAGTCGTATTTAGAGGTGTCGTTTAAGTTATAATCTATTTTGACTAAACCTAAATTAACCTGAGTGTGTCGCTAAGCTGCAATCTATTTTATCTAAATATAAAATGATCCTGGATGTGTTGTTTAAATTATAATCTATTTCGTCTAAATCTAAATGAACCTGAATGTGTCGCTTAAACTATAAACTATTTTAACTAAATATAAATGAATTTAGACACCAGCGTAAGTTGTAAACTATTTCATGTGTAAGATTGTATACCGAATAAAGAAAGTAGTTAAGACAATCGGACGGAGTCTTTATTGTGTTAAATCTCGCTGCTGTCATCTCTTAACTTGTAAAAAGTGAGAATAAAAAACATTCGCCAGTAAAGTTTCATCAGTGTGTTTCATTAATGTGGTTTTCCTGTGGAACATCTCCAGTATAAAATCGGTGGTATTACGCTTAACCCGCGTCCGTGCTGACGCATTAGTGGTAATTCACCCACAAGTAAACCAGATATGCTATGCGGATGACGTCCTAGTGTACACGTCAACCAAAGGCCGTAATCTCGCAACAAATCGACTCAACCGTCACTTGGAGGAACTGTATCATTATTACAGTCGATGGAAAATTCGACTTAACCCATCCAAAGCAGTAGCTATAATTCTGAGTAGTAAACACTCCCAACCTGCTTCTCGATATTCACAGAATATTCGAATAAAAATGGGAGATACTACGATTAGACCACAGGACAAGATGAAATATCTTGGGGTCACTTATACCCCAAAAATGAATTTCATCAAACACGTGACCCACATTCTCCAAAGGGGCCTCGGTCGGTCTAAGCAACTGCACAACATCTTGAAGTGGAGGAACAAAGTTGACACCAAAGTTAAGCTTCTCTGCTATAAGCAGCTAATCCGATCTGGAATATCGTACGCCTTTCCTATATGGTCCTGCATATCTTCGGCTCAAATGGAAAGACTTTGAGTTTTCGAAAGGAAACTCCTCAGAAGATGCACCAATCACACTAGAAGGCCTGACGGTCGCCATTACCCCAACTCTCACCTATACGAAGGCGCCTCCATTATCCCTATCGACGAGTACTTGCTTCAATTAGCATACAAGTACCTCGAAAACATTCAGAACAGCGAGAACCTACTTGTACGGGACTCTTGCGTTCTCGACCCTTCTCTCTCTCGATCTCTTCGGATCAAACCCCCACAATTTCTTCTTCAGTACAAAACTGAAAGCACCCTTCCCAACAACATTCCGCTCTACAATAGAGGATTCCTGGACCCATCCCATAGGGTCTACTACGAACAAACCACACACACGAACGCACAGTACAAGACGGCACAAATCCAAACATACACACCGACCAAAGCGCAGATTATCAGACGCCAAAGACGTGATCTGCGTTTACTACCTCACCCAAGACCTACCGGTCTTGTACGATTTCTTTCCCACCATCCCTCTATAAAAGTAGTTAGAGAACACCTGGACTAACACTGTCCACACTATCCTTGGATATCCCCCTTTTTTTCTTTTCAGATATCTCGAGACCGAGCCCAACATCCTTACGGATGTGGGTGATTCTGGTTATCGCAATGTTACGGCTCCAACGCCCTGCTTCCTCTTTCGAGGGAAGAGCGTGGAGGTTATTATAATAATTAAAGAATTAAAGTTTTCTTTTTTTTTAAATAATTATTTTATTTTTATTTTATTTTATCGAACTCAGCTATCTCAAGCTGAGCTCTCTTCTTTCTACTTTTTTCATATAAATTTACTTGTTTATATAGAACATTTTGTTCTAACTGACTGTGGCGTATAAACTGAACAAAACAATCTAGAAGTCTCTGTGACTTAGAATTTTGAATAAACTTTGAACGAAAATCAAAGTGGCCATGTTTTGAAATGAAAAATGTGCTTGTTATGAAAAGGGGCATATTTATGAAATGTGCTGTAAGTGACTGGATATAGAATATAGTGTCTGTTTATTTATGAAATGTGCTGTAAGTGACTGGATATAGAATATTGTGTCTGTTTATTTATGAATTGTATTAACTGAGAATGTAGAATATGTGAGGATGTAGTTTTAAGGGTTGTGTTTTTAAGGGTTGTGTTTGAAAGGACATTAGTTAGTGTTAAAGCGAATAAGGGTAGTATTCTGGAATACAACATCCCACCCTTCTTCGAGAAAGAAAATTATCCTTGAAGAGAATAATTTTCTGTTAACTATTGCTTAGATTAGGTTTAATTACCGACTTGGATTTTCGTTCAATTACGATGGCGTTCAAAGTTAATCTTATATCAAAAGTTACAAAAATCCAAAAGTTCTTAATACTAGAAAAATAGGTTACAATAATCTAAAAGTTTACTTATAGTCTACTTACATTATCTTTTAACTAACTTTAAATATTTCTAACTAACTTAATATTTCCACTTGGAACCTTTTCTTTTATTATCCAACAACTTTTTTTTTTCTATACATATAATTAATATTATTTCTCAAAATTCTCTTTTTCGTTCGAATCATATCCCAATATATATTTTAAAATGTATTATATCCCAGTATATTATAAAAATTTTTTTTTCTAAAATTTTCTTTCTTTCTTCCCCTTTTTTAACTTTTTTTTTTTTTTTTTTTTTTCGTTTCCGTCATTTCTTACAATTGTTTTATATATTGAATAAAAACAAAGGCCATTTGTTAAATGTCTATCTTTTCCTTAAATTTATGGAAAATTTTCCAAAACTTTTTTGGGCCTATTATTATGATGACTGCATAGAATTGCATAATACCAAACATTTTCTTAAGAAATGATCTCAGTTGTCCTAAATGACTGTGTACCTTTTTATTTTTTCTTATTTTGTGTTCGAATACATGTTTATTGTTGTAAAATTTAATTTGTAAGGTATTTATAAGGTTTTTCTTTTCAATACCTATTTTAATTGAATTATTATTTTCAATTTTCATAACTTCGTGTTGGTGTTTAGTATCGTTATTTAAAATGTTTGGTGTTTTCGGCTCATTGTCATCATTTTCTATAGCTTTAACTTCTTTAATTGAATTATTATTTTCAATTTTCATTACCTCGTGTTGCTGTTCAGTATCGTTATTTAAAATGTTTAGTGTTTTCGGCTCAATGTCATCATTTTCTATAGCTTTAACTTCTGTCGGAACGTTTACCTTTTCAGTCTTACTCATTGCTGATGGATCGTTTAGTTTCTCAGTCTCATTTGCTGATTCGTATAGTTTTTCAGACTTATTTGCTGTTAGAACATCTTGGTTCCCAGTCTTATTTGCTGTTTGAACTATTTCTTCAGTTATATCTGCTGTAGAAACATTCAATCCTTCAGACTTTGCTGCTGAAACATGGTGTTCTTCAGTGTTAACTACTGAACTGACCTGGGTTTCGATTTTTATTGCACCTTTTGGATCTTCAGTCTTTACCACTGCTGAATTTTCAGTCTTTGTTGCTGAAGTGTCGGGGTTGTCTATAGGGATAGCCGAAATGTGAGGGATTTTTGTTAGTGTATTTTCTGCAAGTTCTGAATTTTCAGTCTTTAATATTGCTGAGTTTTCAGTCTTGGTTGCTGAAGTGTCTGTGTGGTCAATAGGGATATCCGAAATATTAGGGATTTCAGTCTTTACTACTGCTGAAAATTTCGAATTTTCAGTCTGTGTTGCTGAATTATTTTCCAAAATTGGAGTATGAATCGGAATATTTATATTAGTGCTTGTTTTCTCTTCGTTTATCTGTATCGCTTTAGTTGGCTAGGAGCTTCATTAAAATTGTCGTTATCTTTTGCCAAAGATCTAATGTTATAAATAGAAAAATTTTGTCTGTCTTCCACAAAATTGGGTTGGCGTCAGGCCTCGTTTTCCGACTCTTGCACCCGAGAAAAGTGAACATTTTGCCTATCGTTTTGTCTATTGGTGATTCTAGGATTTTCACTAAAACGATTTTCGGTGTTTGCAGGATTATTTCGGAATGGATTACGCGTTGTTGTACCTTGTTGGTAATTTATTAAGGATGGTCCATTCCTAGATATCTTGTATCTACACTCGTTCTCTGTGTGATTATTCCGTCCACAGAAATTGCATATAATGTTATATTCTCTTTTTATTGGTTGTCTATTCGGAAAATTGTTGGACGGCATGTTCCGATAACATGTGTCCTGAGAATGACCTGGCTTACCGCAGGTTTGGCAGACTATTCGATTAAATCTGTCATTATAGTTATATGGCCTGGGAGAGTTGTCCATTCGAGCAGCATGTGATACTACATGTGCAATAGACTGTTTTAAACTACTTCCCCCATGGACTTTGGCTAGGATTTTCAGTTGTTCATTCTTGAGACCATCCTCAAATATTTGCACTGCCAATTTTGAGTTTTCTTCTATCAAGAATTCTCTAACCACCGCGTCTGCTGTTATTTCACACGTAGCAGAGTTCAGCGTCCTCAGAGCATTCGCAACTCTATCTCCGTATTCCCGAACGGTTTCTCTGAAGTTTTGTTTCAGGGATATCAACTCATTGTGTGCCGTTGACCGAGATTGCTCCTCTTTATATTCTGATTCAAGTTTATCCTTTAAATCCTCCCATTTAGCAATTGTGCTATACCTAATTAGATCATAGGCAGGACCCTCTAGTCTATTTTTGACTAGCTCCAAAAATGTTTCATATATCTCCGGGTCTACCCTTTTTATAGATCTAAATAAAACGTCTCCCCCGGAAATAAATTTATCTAGGTCGCAGGGTTTTCCGTCAAAGGTAGGGACGATTCTGAAAACATCAGAAATTCCGACAGAAAGAGCCATTTCAGGGGGGTTATGGTGTATTTGTAGAGAGTGGATTTGTTCTTCCCCCTGCCTAGCCGCCTGTCTCGTGTAATACGGACTCGTAATCTTGAAAACTCTGAAATCAATGTATGGCAAAATCACTTCTTAAAAATACGGTATATAAAAATGGCCTTTCTTTTTGTTATTCAATATATATGAAAAACAAAGTTAATTTGGTCTCAAAGCTGTAGAGAAAGAAAATTCGGCGAAAAAGACAAAACGGAAATGTCGTCGAAATACTGGAAAGAGAATATTCGAAATAATTTCTATCGGACAAAATTGTTAGTAAAAAGGAAAAGTTAAAAGTTCCAAGGTAAAAATATTCCTACGGAAAAATGAACAGAAAAATTGATATTTCGCTAACGATTCTTACTACTAATATATGTTGATTGATGTTTTGTTCTTTTTTTTTTTTTTTCTTGTGTTGTCTTCTTGTGTTTTTTTTTTCCCTGCTGCCACTGAGGTTAATTTAGATTTCCTCTGGAACTCATCGGCAGACCTTCCTTCCCTCTCTAGGGTTTTATCTTGCACTAATCTTCCTCTGGGATCGATTCCTCCTTCGAGAATTAAGTCATCCTTCGGGGATTGGTCTTCCTTCGAGAATTTAGTCGTCCTTCGCGGATTAAGTCTTCCTTCGAGGAGTGGTCTTCCTTCGAGAATTTAGTCGTCCTTCGAGGATTGGTCTTCCTTCGAGGATAGAGTCGTCCTTCGGGGAGTCCACTAGTCTTCGTGGATCGGTCTTCCTTCGAGGATTGGTCTTCCTTCGAGGATAGAGTCGTCCTTCGGGGAGTCCACCAGTCTTCGTGAATTTGTCTTCCTTCGAGGATTAGTCTTCCTTCGAGGATAGGGTCGTCCTTCGGGGAGTCCACCAGTCTTCGTGGATCGGTCTTCCTTCGAGGATTGGTCTTCCTTCGAGGATAGAGTCGTCCTTCGGGGAGTCCACCAGTCTTCGTGGATCGGTCTTCCTTCGAGGAGTCCACTAGTCGGGAGTCCACCCGTCTTCGTGGATCGGTCTTCCTTCGAGGAGTCCACTAGTTGGGAGTCCACCAGTCTTCTATACCTCAAAGAAAAATTCGTTAGTTTTTGTTTATGTTTCGCACTAGTTTTGTATAACTTGTAATAGCCTACCATCAGTCAGATGTCATAGATTCCCCTTCAACTTGATTGGGTAAATTGTAATCGTGAACTCGTTTGTTGTTTTTTTTAAACAATTTTACAGAAATAAAAATTTGTACTTGGTTTGAGTTAATGTTTGGAACCGCCGTTCGGCTTTCTTTTAAAACAAATATTTATTTGAATTTCTTCTTAACACTTGAGTTTGAGTTTGAGTTTCTTTTTAATTTGGATAATGATAATTGCTGACGTCTCGTCAGAGATAACATATAATGCCAACTCAAAATTTATAATTTATTTTTAATCCAACAATTTAGATAGTTTCCTAATTTGACTCTTAACACTTAATCAAAAAAAATTTTTATTTTATGAAATTTAAAATTTTATATTTGGCGGCCCGGACGGATCTCACGTAAAGGCGAAATGACACTTGAAAAATACAAAAGAAAAAAAAAACCTGGAGTCCAGCGCTGGGTAGTCCAGAGGTGGGCGGTATTGGTTGGCGTCGCCGTGGTGCTTAAAGATGCGATGAGTTGTCCGCTGATGTTAAAGTTGTTGGTGGTAATAGTAAGGCTGAAGTGGGGCTCTACTTGCTCTTTCAATTACTTTTGGTTTTTTGAAATTTTTACTTTTTTGGAACTGTTTTTATTTAATTTTTTTTAATTTTTTTTAATTTTTGCTCTGTTTTTGAGATATTGTCTTTTGATTTTTATTAATATATATAGTTTTTGTTTAATTTATTTAAATGTTTTTCACTTTTCGATTTTTCTTTGTTTTTTGGCACGGTATTAGGTTTGTTGTAGTTTTTGTTGAAGTATTTGGTGAAATTTTGTTGGAAACATTTTTTTTAATCGAATGTTTTTGAATGAATGAACTGATTTTGTTTAATTGTTTTTTGTATTTTTGTTGAAATTTTTCTAAAATTTTCTTTTAAAACCTTTCACTTAGGTTTTTAACTTTGTATTTTTTTGGAAGTAGTCACTGCTTTAGTTTTTTGTTGAAGGTTACGTATTCTTTTAGTCCGGTCACCAATGTGGGGATGTTGAGGTATGGATGCCAACGTACGACACTTGTTCTCTTCAATCCCCAACGATGTTTCGCCGAAAGAAATGTTCACCAGTTAGGAATAGAGGCGACGAAAACACTGTTTAAGTTGTTTTTATTTTATGTTCCTTATTATTATTTTACGTTTCTTTTATTTCACATAAAAATACACTATCACTAGATTTAAATCGAGGAAATGATATTTGTATTTACAAAGGAAGGGTTTTCTTAATTTAGTTGTTGTGGTGTTTTGAGGTTAATCCGTTTTTTTATTTCACTTATTAATATAATCCTATTAAATAGATTTTATATATATAATCAAAGTTGAAACACTTCTCACTCGACACCGCGACCGCGGTAATTAAAAATTGGTGTTGAATTGTGACTTGCGCAACGACAATATTCGACTCCATTAAACGGACACAAAATTAAATTGTTTCCCCGAGCGGCGGCGTGACTGTTGAGATGTGGCTGGTGAATTAGGGATGAAAAATCTGGATTCTATTTTCGCACAGGTATTAGCCAATCATCATTGGGCTCTTTTCATGACTGTTCTCATTTGCACGTCTCAGTAAGGTGAATAACACTCGCGCATCATTCGACAGTCGCTGGACATGCGAAAGATGAAAAGAACAAAAGAAAGAGCGCAATAACTTCGGGGTTGGCTTAGCTTGTGCGCTGGTATCAAATGCAGTTTCTGAGAATGACCTACTGCCCTAGTGTTATGCCTGTGGTGATCTCAGAGTGCATCGAACGGTAGGGAGACAGAATTATGGAGGACAGGAAATGTGGCCGGTGCTATTCACCTGCGAAAACAGATCATTGATCCCAAGCGAATGGATGATCTGCGGAAACGCCGAAGTGACTCCAAATCGGCAAGGGTAATTTATCGTGAGAACTAATTAGATATTTCGATAAATTCCCCAGCGGTTAGATTATCATGCAACAGTGTCGTCTGATTCGACTTGTTGTTGCTAACCGACATGATGTGATTTCCGGTAGAAATCTCATGGGCTAGCTAAAATGGAGTTGCCGTATGGCAAAAGGGTAGCTCAACTCAATTATGCATTGTCTGCATATAATTATGATATTTAGCTATGCGTCCTTTAGGAAAACAATGATTCTCAAGTGAATAGCATGAACGGCGGCATAGGGGTTGATGTGACGCGTTGTTAGCGGTCGAAATTAGGTTAGGATTATGGGCTGGTTCTCCATGTGATATAGAGAACCCTCACAGACCCTCCAGTGGTATTTCGTCTCAACACTAAGAGTTCTTGATTTTTACTATGCTCACGTCGACTGCATTGTCATAGCATCCACAGCTAGGGATGAACACCGCCCTTAATGGCTTCCGAAAGTTTGGATTAGTCATTAATACTACCAAGTGCCACTTGTACTAACAGGTTATGTACCTTGGCCTTCTCATCGACGAACAAGGTATTCGAAGATTACCAGACAAGTTTCTAGCTTTTATGCACTTCTCTCGGTCCACCAATGTGTGTGAACATAGGCGTTATCTTGGCATGTTGAATTTTTTATCGCCCCACTCTCCAAAAGGCATTTCATGGTCTTATCAGTTTTTGGGAAAAAAATTAATGAATTATGTTTGAGTACATTCAATTTATTGTACATTTAATTTAGTTGTAAATATTTTATTGGAAGGGAATTAACGGTTTGGATATTTTTGTGGGATACGTTTCGATGGGGGAACAGTAGGGTTTTGAAAATCTACACTACAGAACTGTGCGACATAACATAATTCATTGTTAATAATCTTGATTCGGACTTTAAAATTTTAAAACCAAACTCTTGATTCCAGTTAATTAGTAGATATTACAACCTGTGGGGAAGTCTGGCAAAGTTTATGATCAAGAAAAACCAGAAGTTCAAAACGTGGGACAACTCAAGGAAAGAATTGTTGAAGCATGGCATAATATACCGAGCAACACCTTTAGCAAACTTATTCCCAGTCCACCATGAAGATTATTAATTATTATAAGAAATAACTGACAAACCATTCCATATTAAATAAATTATTATACTAAAAATTGAAATGCAAATGGCGTGTTTATACTTTTCCACAGACGAAATTTGAGTGTTTTCATAAAATTAAATAGCATTCCTGGTAAAAAAGCAATTAAGACATTAAATCGTTTTCCCTGAGTTGGGGTCGGGTGACAATATTTTGTCACAAAACCAGTCATAAAAGTTTATAAGTTTGAATCTATAATTTTTGACAGCACTGCATTTAGTTGCCTTACTCTCCTCAGCAATATGGAGTGCTGTAAATCCCTCTAAACATCCATTTCAGCTAAATTTTAAGGGGTACTAATATCACCTCGTGACGTTCTTTTCATGTTTTTTTTATTGACTTAAACACTCCATAAAGTATCCAAGAATGATAAAAGGAGGGCGATGATGATGGGGAGAAATTGGGAAGTGGGCCAGTATCTGAAAAGTCGTTGAACGAACTACGTCAATCGTCGCTCGTCAACAAAAAATATTAAAAGTACTCTTCGCGCACACGTGTGGGTGCACGTGTGTGGCTTCTCGTCGCAGAGGAAATAACGGTAAAGGGCGGACGTTGTATACACGTTAATCACACAAACAAACAAAAAACGAAGTGTGTATCAGAGAGTGCGCGAGAGCGCGTACTTAATAAACACATATTTAATGGTTCGCTGAAGTGTGTCATCAAACAAACAACAATTTAATATACAAAATCTGCGAAAAAGATTTAAAAAAGAGTGACGCACTGACCGTGAACAAAGGTCAGGTAATAGGTAAAAAGGGAATGAGGAGGTTTAATCCGCAACCGAATTTAACAGCCAAAAGGCACAAATCATATGCGAATGAGAAACGTGCAATACGTAAGAATGGTGAAAATGTGTATCCCAGTGATGCTCACTGCTTTGGAGCAGGGAACAAATACAAAGTGCTGACCGTTATGGAGCCAGTGGAAAAAAATAAGTCTGATGAAGAATTCGACATCATTATCGCCGAGCTTATCAAGACTACAGAGATAAGCTATGCAGAAAAGAAAATGCAGCTCTGGAAAAAAGGAATATGCGGCGTTTGTAATTATGTGAACAAAAACAACTTCAACAACAGCAGCAGCATCAGGAAAAACAGCAACAGAAGCCCTGTGAGTAGGGCGTTAGAATATACTCACAGCTTGTCGTAAAAGGCGACTAAAGGCCGAGTGGTAGCCGGGGTCCCACCGCCCCGTCGCCCGGTGAATACCGCCCCATCAAGCTTTAGGCTCCGTGAAATGGTTGAGAGATATCCCTGGCCGACTTTCGGAGCTTGGCTGATGGACGGAGAAAAGGTTGGTTAGGTGGTAGTCGGTCCCAAGGTGAGATACCAGCCCGTCACGCTGTCTATACCGCGATTTCGACGCGACAAATCTTCGACGGTGTTTTGGATGTGTTGCCGATGGCCCGGACTGACACGGGGAGAAGTCATGATGGTACCTTCTCATATAAAGAATTCCGAAGGTAAACTACTCTCCCATTCGGATCTCCGGGGGGACTATGTCAGGGGGAACATCATGCAGATATCATGACAAATAATTCAACTTTAAGCGGTTCGTCATCGCATAACCGGGCTCGCTCTTGAAGCTCTGCCAACGCTCGACTCGTGACGGCATTTTGTAACATCAGGGGCATCGGTTTCACCAATACGAATGTAAACTCCGTCCACCAATATTTGCAAACAACGAAACCTGATATCCTTGCCCTAACTGAGACCCAGGTCGATTCGTCAACTGATTCGACATATCTTCGTTGCTCAGGATACGACTTACATTCGAGATTCCGTTTTAAGGGCGGAGTCTGCGTTTTCGCGCGGTCCGATCTGGCTTGCCAGAGCATGGAGGCGTTGGAACCCAATAATATGTAGTTCGATTCCGGCTGCAGAGAAGCCATTAAGGCTAAAGAGTTGAGCTTCCTGTTGTATAATCCAAACAATACTGAGGAAAACCGGAAAAGATTTAAGAGAGCTAGGTATGACTGCAATGCGTATATTCAACGCGCCAAGTTATTGCATGACCAGAGAGTGCGACAAAAAATACTACAATCTCCCACAGGTAGTAGAAACTTCTGGGCATTCGTGAAAAACATTCAAAACTCAGTCTCTTCATCCATTCCATCGCTTATAGTCGATGACAAACCAGTCACCACTGCAATAGAGAATGCGAAGCAACCTGCTGCACATTTTGCAGCTAACTCGACGCTGCCTGATCCACATCAGTTCCACCTCAACTTGAGCATAAGGAGCACACCATGAGCCAGATTCGCTTCCGAACGCGTACTGTTGCCCGCCCACACGCTGGTCCAGACGGCATTCCCCCAATTCTCTTGAAGAGATGTTCCTCTTCACTCGCCTAACCACTGCGGCTCCCAAATAGATGGAAGTCAGCGAACATTCAGCCAATTCCCAAAAAGGGTGACAATTCATCCCTTTCTTCTTATCGGCCCATAGCACTAACTTCTATTCTCTCCAAAGTAATGGAATCTCTTATCAACCGTCAACTTTCGAAATATCTGGAATCAAATGACCTCCTCAATGGCCGACAATATGGCTTTCGTAGCAACAGGCTCACCGCAGATCTGATGGCGTACCTTAATGAAAAGTGGAGCCATTCCATCCACTACCTCGGTGAAAGCAAGGTAGTCGTATTGGATATTTCAAAAGCCTGAGACAGAGTTTGGCATCCAGCCCTTTTGTCAAAATTGCATTCATATGGAGTGGACAATTTCCTGATCCAATGCATAAGAGACTATCTTTCTGGCCGTTTAATCAAGTGGTTCTTGATGGCGTCAAATCTGTCTCCCATCAAATGAATGCAGGTGTCCCCCAAGATACTGTACTCTCACTCACGCTCTTCCTCATATTTATAAATGATCTTTTGTCAATTACTCACAACCAAATTCACTCGTTTGCTGATGATAGCACGTTGAATTTCTAATACTCATACGAACACTCCCGTCCAAAGTCTTCGAACGTCACTGCCAACCAGCAACTTATGCTTGATACGTTGAATTCAGACCTCAACAAGATATATCAGTGGGGATTATCTAACCGAGTAGAATTCAAGGCCCTAAAAACTCAGTGCTGCCTCTTGCCGTCAAAGGCTCGCCCCAAAGCAAATGTACTGTCTATGAACGGGACTTGCATCGACGAAGCCAAGGAATTATCAATCTTCGGCACTCGAATTAATTCGACTCTTAACTGGAATGACCACATATTTGAAGCTGCGAAAAGTGCAGCCAAATGTATGGGGTTCCTTAAGAGAGGCCAAAGATACTTCACTCCATCCAACCTGGCCACTATTTACAGGGCGTACATTCAACCCCAAATGGAGTTCAACTCCCATACTTGGGTCAGGCGCATCCAAAACGGGACTACATGTGCTCGACAGGATGCAAAAACGAGCAGTGAAACTTATTGGGGACCCAGCCCTAAGTCGGTCAATTCCGTCGTTAGAACACAGGACGTCATGCCTATCTCTTTTCTATAGGTATTACCACGGTCGTTGCACAACTGAACTTGCTGAATGTGTTCCGCCCCTTTTCCCGCGATACCTGTCAATCTCTGAATGCGCATTAGTTCACATTGAAAATGGACTTCAGGCGCACAAATAAACATAGAACCATTCTTTAGCCGAACCACACGAATGTGGAATGTTGTGCCAGATCATGTGTTTCCTGGCCGTTGTGATGTCCGGACATTCAAGGTCATATACATCGACACCTCCTTTTCTTATCCACTTCCTCTACATCCGCTCGCACAGTGCTCTGACATTTAAGGGTACTTCAAAATCCCCTTTTGTGCGCGCGTTACTGTAAAAAAAGGACATCATATGGTTGAAGGTCGTGCTGCGAAATTCTGTTAGATTTCTTTGTTGTCTTTACCGCTCCCCGAATGACAATCGACCGGCGACATTTTTCGAACGTCTTTCACATACCTGTCGACTGGATACAGATCAACCACCCAGCTTCAGAAATGATTGTCCTTGGCGAGTTTAATGTGCACAATTCCGAATGGTTGGTATATTCGAACACAGCCGACGAGGCTGGGAGGCTGGCGGAGATATTTGCTGTAAGCCACAACTTGACTCAAGTTGTGGGGGAGCCAACGCGAGTGCCGGATGTCCGAGGCGATTATGCGAGCACCCTGGATTTGTTTTTGACATCCGAACCGAGTATTTATACCGTGGAGGTTTATGTGCCACTGGGAAACTCAGATCACTGTTTGGTATCTGTCACGCGAATAACCGGCCTAGGCAGCTTTGTCATGTATGGAAGTATGGGGCCACTAACTGGGACGATTTGCGAGATTTCTTCGCAGCCTTTCCATGGTCGGAGGTGTGCTTCGGGGACTCCGATGTTAACGCTTGTGCGGAGTCAGTATCAGAGATTATTCTTCTGGGGATGGAGATGTATATTCCACATTCCATCAAACGGAGTTCACATGATAAACCGTGGTGCGACAAAAAATGCGAGCGGACTACAGCGACAAAAAATTGAGCTTTTAAGCAATAACGCTCCGATCCCCCCGATGTTAACAGAACGAATTTTGTTACAACCAGAAACGCGTGTAACCAGGCCATTGATACCGCGAAGAGAGCTCACAACAACAGAGTGATCAATAAACTTCTTCGGTGCCCGACTGGTTCGCCCGCCTGCTGGTCAATGGCAAAAGCTGTCAGCGGGATCATCGCTTCCTCCTCTTCCCTCCGTAGGTGGCAGAGGGCGAGATGTTAGTCACAAATTCAAAGGATAACGCTGATGTGTTCGCGAATTTATTTTCTGCGAATTCAAACCTCGATCCCGGCCTTTTGGAGCCACCTGTGATCGCGCCGGCACAGTCTTCCATGCGGGATGTGAGATTTCGTCCGCGTACTATTCAACGCATTCATTCATACCAGCAATAGTCCTTAAGAAGTGTGCTCCAGAACTTCGGTTCCGCTTATCTTATGCACGGAGGACTTTTCCTGCCTGCTGGAGAATTGATCAAGTTCAGCCAATCCCGAAGACGGGAAAAAAGCTTCTCCCACAAAATTACCGTCCGATAGCATTACTGTCTATTTATCTAAGGTGATGGAAAAAGTCATCAATACTGAGTCGGTTAAGTATCTGGAGTGCAACGGACTTCTGAATGATCGTCAATACGTATTCCGCGGCAGGGGGTCTACGGGAGACACTTTGACACGTATAACCGATATATGGACATCTGCGATTGAGCGGCATGGTGAGTCAAGGGCGGTTGCATTGGATATTTCCAAGGCTTTTGACCGCGTCTGGCACGGGGCATTGCTTAGCAAACTCATATGGACTTTCCCAACAGCTTTGCGACTGGACGAAGAGCTTTCTTGAAAATCGATCGATCCAGGTTGTTGTGGACGGCGAGTGTTCGGATCCGTATCCTGTTAATTCGGAGGTGCCCCAAGGTTCCATTTTGGCTCCAACCTTGTTTTTGCTTTACATAAATGATTTGCTGGAGACAACGGATAACAAGGTGTTCAGTTTGGGGATGATAGTACGCTGGTTTCCTCCTTTTCGAGGGATCGGCCGATTGGTGCATCTACGTCGCATGAGCTGAGATGTAAACAGATTTACTCTCTGAATCAGGTTCTAACATAGATAAGTTCCTACAGTTTTTTTTTTTTTTTTGGTTTCGGTAGGAAGGTGGAAATCTTCAAAAGATACCTCTGGACCGATTCAGAGGCCGGGTTTTTACCGACTAAAACCACCTCCCTCCAGGCACATATTCCCGTTGATCCCCGCGGAATTTTCTTTTAGATATTCCATCGCTGGGCGGGACGGAGTTTACCTGTCAAAGTTGATTTGGATGGCTGAGCACACCATGGCAAGGGAAGTCAATGTAAGGTCGATTAGCAACATCATCGCGGTAAACAGTACAGGGGAGAGGAAATAATTGTTATATCATCCACGCAGTCTAAAATCTCTACTGTTGGTGGTTTAATTATGTTCAATGTCTTGTCATAAACATCATGTACATCATGTTCCACAGGAGTTATCCAAGGACTGCGCCCCCTGGCACTGCGTTTTTTAGATGATATTTTCTTGTATCGGTCTCCGTTTCATATCCTAAATACCCATCTATGAGGTATGAGACTATGATGTTAAAAATATAACCTGCTAATCCCGGCGGCAGCACCGTAATTTAACTTGCCGGGTTAAACCCAGTCTTGACGTCCAGCGTAATGACAGTGCGGTACTGGTTCGTGGGACCGCGCCATCTGAAATTATACTGCCCGGATAGTTTTTCTGTTCGCAATGTGTATTGCTCCCATCTTGAGATAGTGCTGGTGACAGTATTAATAATGTTCGACAATAAATTCAATTTTGTTTCTGTAAAACTGAACTATAACCTAACCTTAAGGTTTCTTTTCCAGATGAGATGTAACGGCAATTGTTTGTTGTAGTAGTTGTTTTTTTTTAATTAAATTAAAACTGATCATTCCTATTCTTTAATTACCATTGCATAAATGTTTCTTTATGTATTTTTAATTATATCCAACAATCTGAAAGTTCACATAGGCATTCAAAAGGTGCTTTGAAACTTTGCCTATAAGGACTCAAGAAAATAATTTTATATAGTGCTTGTAATCATACCATTACATCAAGAAATTCGAAATGTGGACGATGTTACTTACATGTTATGTTTTAACGCTATGAAACTTAGGAAAGTTTCTTGGGGTAGACAAGATTTGCAATCAACCTCAAACACAGAGTAGGTCAATTATAGAAACACGGAATTAATAACTATTTTAGCAACCTTCCCGTTTGTGATTTTATAAAATAATTGCAGTGGAATACATAAGAATTCTTTTATATAGTTGGACATTAAGTTCTTAACAACATCCGGTCCTTTCATTTGACTTTTAAAGGAGTTTTAACAGGGTTCTGCATCCTCGGTTTACTCTCTTATATATCAAGAGGTGTTATTAGTGCTTGTTTCTTTCCTGCAACATAATGTAGGCACTTTATTTAAGGGAAGCCAAAGAAAGTCCTTGGAAACTTGACTTACTCATGTTGAATGTGTTCTTTTCTTTTGATGAGCTCTCGTTAGATCATCGGATTTATGTGACTTTTAAAATGAAATAACTTTAAGTACCGTGGGCTAGTGGGACTACTTTGACATATAATGTAACACGTCCCAAAATGATTAGGGAGACTAGTATGTGCTCGGTAAGCTTGGCTATCTTTACAATGATCTAGATTTATAATAATACGTTTTTACCAGTTAATTGTCATTTATGTAATCTGTTGTGCAATTAGAGGTGTGTGGTTGTTATATAAATGAACTGTATTGAGAGAATGAAGTGCACATACGAACTGTTCTACCGTTCTGGGAATTAGCCGTAACGATGTATTTAAAGCGATTCTGATCGTCAATTTCCGGCTCGTATTCCCAACAATTCAATTAAGCCATTCATGTTGAGTAGGTTTGCAGACTGACTATTAATTCTCGGAACGAACTGAAGAACCAGAATGTGGGGTAAAATCTAAGATAAACAATAGGCGACGTATGGGCAAATACGGAGAGTCATAAAAAATAACGGGATTTTTTGATGAATCTTTGCGGGTTAATAGATTTTGTTCCTCCTATAACACATATGTGCTGGGTATTTTTCCAATCTTGGAAACACTTTTGAAAATTAGTTGATGGTGTCGTAGCCTTTCTCTCAGGGAGCGTGTCTCCTTGTCCTTAAAAGGACGAGGGATCTCTCTAATAGACCGCTCCTGAGAAGACTCGTTGCGTTCGCCACCGTGCTTCCACAGACCTGAGGGAAGAGTAGCGACCGATCGTTTATAAAAGGGGCCCGGAAATCGTCTAGGCTTAATTAAAGTAGCAAATACTTTGTAAGTATACTTCACTTTAAATGTATTTATTAATTTTAATTTTAATTTCGTTTAGTGGGGTCCTTACCCCTCGGACGTCAATCGAGACTGATCTTCCAGTCAAAAAAACAAAAAAAAGGGGGTGGCGAGAGGCCAACTTTGGCGAGACAAGGACAGATGTGTCCTTCATCCATGAGGATGTTAAGCTTGATCTCAAGATGTCTGGAAAAGAAAGGGTGTGAGGTATCTAAAGATAGTGTGGACAGGGTTCGTTCAAATGTTCTCTAACTATTTGGATGGAGGGATGGTGGGAAAGAAACCATACACGACCGGTAGGTCTTGAGTAAGGTAGGAAACGCGGATCACGTCTTCGGGGTCTGATAACCTGCGCTGTGGTCAGTGTGTCCGTATGTTTGTTATTTTATTACTATTTACTGAACTGTAGGAACCCGGAACCTCATGACCTCCCCGACTCGATTTCGCCATCGTTTCCCTGTGTTGTGCACCCTCCTTCCACGCTTGACCAGAGTCCTAACGGTCTCTTTCCCGTTGGTCTACTCTCAAAAATTCTACGCACCGTCCTATCGTTGCCCATTCGCGCCACGTGTCCGGCCCATCTTAATCTTCGCGACTTGATTACTCTCACTATTATAGGTTTGCGGTATAGCTCTCCCAGTTCGTGGTTGTGGAGTTTCCTCCATTCTCCTGCCTCCTCGTCATATTTACCGCCCAAGATACCCATTAAAACGTTATTCTCGAAAACGCGGAGTTTATTTTCCTCCCCGCTTGCATGATGATTTCACTGTTTTTACTTACAGTTTCTAGGTAATCACCCAGAACGGCGATGTCATCCGCAGATGTGAGCACTTGCATGACCCAGATCAGGGATCATCCGACCATGTTGTCGTCTTGTACCTTTCTGATGACCTACAAGACCACAAGGTTAAAAAGACATGGTGAGAGGCCACCCCTCTGTTTTAGTCCGTCACGGATTTCAAATGGTTCTGATGGGTGGTTTTCTATTCTGACTCGCCCTTAGTTTTCGTTCATACAGATTTGAATGAGGGCGGCATATTTTTTCGGCACTCCCAGCTCAACTACAATATGGTAGAGTCTTTGCCTTGCGACTGAGTCGGAGGCTTTTTTGAAGTCAACGAACAGTTGATGAACCGTGTCTTCGTATTCCCATTTCTTTTCCAGCAGTTGCCTTACTGTGAACATTTAGTCGCTGTTCACCGGTTCCTACGGAATCCGCACTGGGTAGTCTCCCAGTATTTCTTCTGCGTACGCTGTGATTCTCGCCAGTATGACATTTGTTAATATTTTGTATGTGGTTGGGAGCAATGATATTCCTCTGTTGTTTTCGCGGTCAAATCTGTCGCCCTTTTTTAAAATGCGGATGACTATTGAGGTTTTCCATTCTTCCGGAGTGACTTCCTTATCGCATATTGTTTTATTCAGTTAGTGGATCCTTCGAGCGGTTGCCTCTCCTCCATGCTTCATAGGCTCTTCCAATACGCAGCCGACTGCGGGAGCGTTGTTGGTTTTCAATTGATTTATTGTGTCCACAACTTCGTAGAAAGAGGGCTCTGGTGTTGGCGATATACTAACTGAATGGAAAGTGAAAATTCTGCCCTGTGCCCTGTGAATAGGGTGCTACAACATATTCACAGCTAGATCGGCTTGTCGTAAGAGGCGACTAAAGGCCAAGTGGTAGGTGGGGTCCCACCCCCATGCCGCCCGGCGAAATACCGCCCCATCAAGGCAGAGGCTCCGTGAAATGGGCGTGGGAAATGTCAGGGGGAACATCATGAAGATATTATGATAAATAACCGAACTTTAAGAAATTCTTCATCACTTAATCGGGATCATTCTCAAGGCCCCGTCGACGTTCGACTGATAACAGCGTTTTGTAATATCATGGGCATCGGTTTCACCAATATAAATGTAATCGCTGTTCACCAATATTTGCAAACAGCGAAATCTGATGTCCTTACACTAATCGAAACCCGGGTCGATTCGACATATCTTCGTTGCTTAGTATACGACTTACATTCGAGATTCCGTTTTAATGGCCTTTGCCCTTTGCGTCTTTGCGCGGTTCGATCTGGCTTGCCAAAGGATGGGGGCGTTGGAACATGGACATCATATGGTTGAGGGTCGTGCTGACGAATATTGAATTTCTTTGTTGTCTTTACCGCTCCCCGAATGACGACCGACCAGCGACATTTTTCGAACATCTTTCACGTACCGTCGACTGGATACAGATAAACCACCCAGCTTTTGAAATTGACGTCCTTGGCGATTTTAATGTGCACAACTCTGGCTGCTTGGTATATTCTAACAAAACCGAAGAGGCTGGGAGGCTAGCAGAGATGTTTACTGTTAGCGCAATTTGACTCAAGTCGTGGATTTATTTACATTTATACCTTCGAGGTTGCTGCGTCACTGGGAAACTCAGATCCCTGCTTGGTATCTGTCGTGCAATCACTTGCATTTCAAACGAATTTATTATTTATTATTATTTATTGGCCTGTAGGAACCCGGAAGTTCATGACGACTCGGCTCCGCCATTGTTCCCTGTCCTGTGCGCTCTCCTTCCACGTTCGACCATCCAATCCGATCTCCTCGAGATCCAATCTAACATTGTCCTCACATCTCCGTCGCGGCCGTCCAGTCGATCTCTTCCCCGTTAGTTTATCGTCAAGGATTCTATGCACGGTCCTAACATCGCCCATTCGCGCTACGTGTCCGGCCCATCTTAATCTTCGTGACTTGATTACTCTCACTATTGTAGCTTTGCGGTATAGCTCTTCCAATTCATGGTTGTGGAGTTTCTTCCATTGTCCTGACTCCTCGTCATATTTACCGCCAAATGTACCCCTTAAAACTTTATTCTCGAATACGCGGAATTTGTTCTCTTCCGGCTTTATGAGTGCCCATGTTTCGCATCCGTATAGAACAATCGGCATGATTATGATTCTATAGATACGGAGCTTTATATCACGTGATAGCAGTTTGGATTTCAACAGTTTACTGGCTGCATGCCAACTAGCGTTGCCAGAGTGTAGTCTTTTGTTAATTTCCTTCGACGTTTCGTTTCTGGTCGTCAGTATCGTTCCCAGATATTTATATTATTTGACATTTTCAAATATCGTGCCCCTGACGTTTCCTTCAAACGAATAATCAACCTAACAAGCTTCACCATCTATGGAGGTATGGGGTTGCGAACTGGGACCATTTGCGAGATTTCTTCGCATGCTTTCCGTGGTCAGAGGTGTGCTTTGAAAACTACGATGTTACCCCATGTGCGGAGTCGGTCACTGGGATTATTCTTCTCGGGATGGAGATCTACATTCGGAATTCAATTAAACGAAGTTCGTCTGATAAACCTTGCTTTGATAAAAAATGCGAGCTGATTACAGCAGCAAAAAATAGAGCTTTTAAACAATGGCGCTCTAATTCCACCGAGGTGAACTAAACGAATTTTGTTAGAATCAGAAACGCGTGAAACCAGACCATT
This sequence comes from Microdon myrmicae, assembly GCA_963931805.1. Taxonomy (NCBI): domain Eukaryota; kingdom Metazoa; phylum Arthropoda; class Insecta; order Diptera; family Syrphidae; genus Microdon; species Microdon myrmicae. The sequence goes on along the minus strand of OZ007498.1, from coordinate 93,492,122 downwards.
GATGCTGTAGTGCTCAAAGAAGCTCTACCATTTTTCTCCCACATTACATTTATCTCCTACATTACATTTTCCTCCCACCTATAAGAAAAGCCATTTAATATCCCCAACATAACATTGAATTCAATGTCAAACCAAATCGAACTAAACGTTCAAATTCTCATTTTTTGAATTCAAATTTAGTTATTCAATTCAATGTATTTGTTCGATTCTATTTCCTAAAATCAAACAGCATGATGCATTATTTTCCCATGTATGCTAAAAGCAATTAGCACCTATAAAACCTACAAGATCCAAAACCGAAAAGTGCATGTGTCCAAACAATGGCATATCTATTCGATACGCCTACACACAATTCTTGCAATCATAAACATCCAAACGCATACCAGATGTTTTATGACTTGCTACTAGACACGGATTCCCAGATCCTAAACTAACAACCCATTTCCACGGATCTTGTGCTACCTATTTGAAATGCACGAAAATTCTTGTTTGCATTAGCCAGATGGCTAATAGAAATAAAAACCCCAATAAAGGATCAAACGATAAGTGGCGATGCATCTTGACCTTCGAAAGAAGATAAAGATATTTGAGGATTTGAATTTTCGAGAGTTGAAGAAGTCGCTTGACGGAGTCAGTCAGTAGCGCACGTAAGGAGAAGAGCTCCTCAAAAAAATAAAATAAGTTTAAGGTTTAATGTAAACAAAAATCTATTCTAAACTAAAAATAAAATCAGTTTTAGAAAGTGTATTGCGGTGTATAAAGTGTATTGTTTTTGCGAGTGTATAGCGGGAATTTAATTCAGAACAACATGGTCGATAGTGCGCGGTAAGGACAACAACGGTAGCCCACTCTTCCCGGGAAACCGGAAGCACGGTGGTGCACCCAAAATATTACAATACCACGAAGAAGCTTACAACGCTAGAGTAACCAATAAACTCCTTGGGTGTCCAACTGGTTCGCGTTCCTTCTGGTCAATGGCAAGGCCTCAGCAGTAACTCTGCTTCCTCCTCTTTCCCTCCGTTAGTGATGGATAGCGGGGTCCTAGTCAGAAATTCAAAGGATAAAGGTAATGTGTTCGCGAATTTATTTTCCGCGAATTCAAACCTCGATGCCGCTCTTTTGGAACCATCTGTTATCGCCCGGGTACGGTCTTCGATGCGGGATGTAAGGTCCGACCGCGTACCAATCAACGCATTCTACGTGGATTGAACTGTATGAAGGCAACCGGCCCGGGCGGAATACTAGTAATAGTGCTTAAGAACTTTGCTCCAGAACTGTCGCCGGTTCTTAGCGACCCTTTCGCTTACCTTATGCATGGAGGGCATTTCCTATCTGCTGGAAAACCGCCCGAGTTAAGCCAATCTCAAAGAGAGGAAATAAGTGTCTCACAGAATTAACGGCGGATAGAATTATTGTCTATGTTATCTAAGGTGATGGAAAAGGTCATCAATGCCGAGCTAATTAAATATTTGGAGTGCAACGGACTTCTGAATGATCGCCAATACGGATTCCGTGGCAGGCGGTCCACGGGAGATGTTTTGACCGTTATAACCAATATATGAACGTTTGCGGTTGAGGGGCATGTTGAGTCAGCGATGGTCGTATTAAATATCTTCAATGCTTTTGACCGCGTCTGACACGGGGCATTGCTGAGCAAACTTCGTTCATATGGGCTTCCCCAGCAACTGTGCGAATGGAAGAAGAGCTTCCTCGAAAACCGATCGATCCGGGTTGTTGTAGACGGCGAGTGTTCGGATCTGTATCCTGTTAATTCGGGGGTGACCCAGGGTTCTATTTTGGCTCCAACCTTGTTCTTGCTTCACATAAATGATTTGTTGGAGACAACGGATAACAAAGTTTTCAGTTTTGCGGATGATAGTACGCTTGTTTCCTCCTTTTCGAGTGATCGGCCGATTGGTGCATCAACGTCGCACCAGCTAAGATGTAGACAGATTGACTCTCTGAACCAGGATCTAGATAAAGTCCTGCGGTGGGGAAAGGCCAATCTTGTCGACTTCAACGCAACGAAGACCCAGTATACAACATTCTCAAGGAAAACCGAATTTGTTCAAGTCGACGGATAACAAAGTGTTCAGTTTTGTGAATGATAGTACGCTTGTGTCCTCTTTGAGTAAGCGGCCGATTAGTGTATCAGCGTTGCAATACCTGAGATGTAGGTAGATCAACTCTCTGAATTGGGAACTGGATACGGCCCTGCAGTGAGAAAAAGCCAATCTCGTCGTCTTCAATGCACCGAAGACACAATGTGGGAAGTATCTTCGTCTTTGTGCCTGCATTGGCACTGGTTCTACGAAGATTCCACTGATCCATATAGTTCCGGTGAACAGTTTACAAAAATAATGTACCGCCAACAGAAATATGTGAGTTCCTCATCTAAAATCACTCGGGCACTCGTTCACCAACACGGAAATGTCGTTTCGAGATTTGTTTTTTATTGATTACGGTTCCTTTTATTTTAATTTATTTTAACACTGATTGAAGAGGAGACAACAATATACAATTTGAACTACATTTTGTGCAACGTTCCTATATGGTTTATATAATCTTAATTTAATGGTGATTAGTCCGGTTAATTTGAAGGCACACGAAAACTTGAAGCTCACGACCGCGGTTACTCGACTATATTCGACGGTGTATTCGCGTCCTAGGCGCGAGACGAGGAGCGACAACGACCATGACCTGCTCGGTCGGGTGATGGAAAACGACTCCTCGAGGCTAGAATTCCGACATGAATTCCATCCTAGGTTAGGGTTAAGAGACCAGAGAAAGGTGAGAACAAACTTTTCTCTTAAGGATGCGGCCACCACAGAAATGCACTCTTTCAGTGCAGTGGTCTGTGTGCATGAATGTATCGCCATTAGGAAGAAGTGCTAATGGTTTTTCTATGTACACAATGGAAAATGTGTATCACTACTGATGCTAAAGGGATCGTTACCTGCGAAGAAATTCGTTTTATGGCTCTAGGGTAAGATGAGAGTATTTGCTTTTGTACGATGGTCAAAAAGTTGCCGCGGCCGTGGAAATGCCAGGGGTATGTGGTATGCACATGTACGGCGGAATTGCATTGGTGGAACAAGGGTGCCTAATGGTCGGGAATCGATGGTGCATATGCACGTTAAAGAATTGTTTTTAGGAATTTGTCGGTCGATTGCGCTAACTGAATGCAGCTGCTGGTATATTATTGCTGGGAGAAAAAGGTCGCCGAGCAATGTGTACATTAAGAGATTTACCATGCACATGGCGAAGCTGAAAAATAGACAGCGCAATGTTTATGGCCCCTGGTGAAGGTTACATTGTATGTAATTCAGATCCTTTTGTTTACAGGAATTCGTCTAGGGAGATTTTCTAGGCAAACAATGGTGCCGGAATAGTTTTCCTGCGAATTCTAGTGATGCATTGGACTATGAATGCTAAGAATTCTTTGTTGGGAACATTTTTGCCGATGAGTTGATGCAAGGAAAAATGCCCCTGTAGGTGAAACTCTTGTTACAGGTGTTAAATGTAATTAACAGCAATTAGCAATTCAACAATGGAATTTCAGTGGCTTCAGCACAGGAAGCTTGGGGGTAATTGGGCAAGTAGGCAGTGGCGTTTTCGGAACCGCCACGACAATATACAACATTCACAAAAATCGGATCATCGGTGCCACAGCTGATGATGAACGGCCGGGCCCTCGAATCTGGGGAAAGCTTGTAATTGCTCGGCGTCACGGTCCGTGGGAATGTATTGTGGCATAAACACATGTCGAGGATCGCCAGATCTGTCTCTGGGAAACTGAGTTACCTTTTTAGAACCAAAAAATATTTTACTCAGACCCAACTTCCTCTTGGATAAATCCCAAATTAGACCCGCGGCCAAATATTGCTCTCATGTTTCGAGCTCGACTCCTAATCATACCGTCGACCTACTTAAGAGCATACAGATCGGCGATACGGCGCTGACGTCGGGATTACAGTCGGTATCACATCGAAACTATTGTTCTGCTTAATTCGGTTTTACGCGCTCTACGATACAATTCGTCTGATCGCACCAGCTCGCGGTTCATCTCTCGACGGCGCGAACGTCTCTGTATCAGAACTCGTTCCGTTACAGAGTGGGCAAGCTGCGGAATTCCCTCCGGGCGCAAGTTTTCTCGGAGCGTTACAACCTGCAGTTATTTTGTGGCATCTCGGGGCACCGTGTCGGCGCTATAGGTTCGTTTCTCCCGAGAGAAGTATCTTTAAAAAAGAAAAACAAGTTTCTGATCCCACGAAGTGATATGCCTTCACTCCATTAAATACCGATGTCAGTATTATGCCATATCAGCCATTGCATCACCTGTTTTTAAATCGCCTCTTATCCATATTACTCTTTACTCAATCGATTTTTTACTAATCGCAATAGATGGATTTTCTTTTATTGGAGAAAAATGCGTTGTGACACTCTTCAAAATTAAATTCTGAACTAAACCAGGTATAGGAAGTTGCCTCGTGCTGTTAAACACGCCTCACCATTGTTCCACCATTTATGAACGCCACTCTCTTCAGCGAAGTTTTAATGCTTGGTATCCAACCTGAGCAGATATTTGAAGCTGCAAAAATGGAGCAGGGTTTAACATTTTTCTAGTTTCTTGTTATTTTTGTGCTCGAATATTTTCCCCAACACCGACTTTTTGAGTAATGGGAATTAAATTTTCCTGTTCTTTCATCTTTGATTTTTTTTTAAGTTGTTGGATTGTATCTCAACCAAATACTCGTACGGTTGGTCAGGGTTCCCGCGGTCCAGGGATTATAAAAACGGGTTATCTTACACAGACGGTCTTATTTTTCACGTACCACACTTTGGGTAAATTAATGCTCTAAATAAATTACTAAAAAAACAAAATTATCTCTACCTTAGGTCAACCAGTCAACGTTAGCTCACTCTGTGTAAGAACTAAGAAAAAATGAACTCAGGCCTTCTGATACCCAAATCAGTCGTTCAGTACATTTGTAATTAACAACCTGCTTCGATTTTAGGCATCTAAAAGCTCCTTCCTCCTCCTGAATGGATATAAGGTCCTCTCCGCTGTCGACAGTATACGCTACATTTAATATATCTCCGATCGTAATCGTTAATGAGGCGATCCTAAATTCATATCATATACTTCTTTTCGACAGCTTTTGAATGATCGTGTGTGAGTAAATGATTTATCTGCTTCGGATATTTTGTGGTAATCAAGCGTCTACCATGACGAATACAGAACAGACTCATCGTGTGGATTTCCCTGCCGGCACCGAGTGACAAATTAATGAGGATCGGAGGTTTGCAGAAAATTAACGCCGCGATCTTCTTGATATTGTCATAAATTATTTAGCGAACTTATGGGATTGCTCCCCTGGGCGTAAATAGGCGTTTCGCACATGATGGACTAGCATTTTTCGATTTATATGTTTATGATGGCAATCCGCTCTGTGGATACAATAGTTCAAGATCTATAATAATGCACCTGACAAAAGCTAAACCCTGATGAAGGCGGTTGTATGTTATTCGGTGTGAAAAATGTAAATGATGTCCTGAAGGCAGCAATTAATAACGTTAAGAATAACGCAGTACCGCTGGAGGCATTGTCAATGGCTGTATGAGTGAATTCTGGTCTTTTACCATGTTAAATGTGAAGTACGTAGATTTATCACATTTCGATGGGCTCCCAACTGAAGAATTAATACCAAAGACGGTTGTTATAATAAGAATTCACAGATACCAATAACCACAGACAAAAGCCATGCTTAAAACTGTTTGTGTTGTATGCGAACAAAAGAGAGTTTTTGATAGTCTTAAATGTTAATGCATTATGCGAACGATATTTCGAATACCGGAAGATTACAAATGCGGTCCCTATTTTTTTAAATTTAAAAACCGTGCGAAAAAGGAATTTTGAAGTATACTTGAGCTTCAAAGCACAGTGGAAGAAAAGTGAAACGGTAAGAAATATATTGATCTTAAATTCTTAATGACAGGTACGACAAAGAAACAAACCCGCTTGCGATCCAGGTGACAACGGTTTCTCTGTTTGTCCGTGCTAAGTTTGAAGTAAACCGTCATTCACTCTCTTATTATCGTGAATCACGGGAAATTATTTGATGACGCCGGATCCTTTCATTGAGTCATGGGCGGATCAGTATCTATACTAAAAAAATGAGGAGCCATTGCATCTATGGTATAATGAAGGAATTCCCTGACGCAAGACTAATGACCTTTCCCGGAAAACACCAATCATTATGGAAAATTTAACGAGCCTCAGGACTTGCTAAATGAGGCCAAGACCGGATCCCGGTTGTAGTGCCGATGATGATGATGATAATGAAGGAATTGAGTGACATGTACATAATCCTGAGAAAGGTTGGTGCAAGGCTAATAACCATGCCCGTAAAAACGAATTATTATGGCAAATTTAACAAGCCTCGGATATGGACCGGATACACGACGACGACCACGGAAACGAAAATGGTGTACCGATCCTAAATCCCCACTCCCATCCAAATCCCCAACATTACCAATAACCCCATCCAAATCCCCAATACCTCCCATAATCCAAATCCAAACTCCATATTGAATCATATGAGCGATACATTAACCCAAAAGTTAATTTGTCGCACATTGATTTAATTTCCCATCAACTTACACCCAAATTCCATATTGGATCATATGAGCAACGAATTAAATCGAAAGTTAATTCGTCGCACATTGATTCAATTCCCAAAATCCTGACATCATGAAATGCTTAATTCAAAACGCATTTCATGATTTCCCTTCCAGGAACCTATCCAACTAAACCTTTAGTCAATTCCCAGAACACAATTCCAATTGAAGCACACAAAACCTTGTGTGTGCTTCTTGGACTTTTTACATTAAAAACGTTGACAAACCTCAACGTAAAAAAGAATAAAAGGGTAGTAATTTTCGATTTCGTGATCAGTAAGATTCCAGAGGCCGAATGCCTGGTCGCGCATGAGCTAAATCCAGAAGACCAAATATAAAACCAAGTTACGGCCGAACAAAGTAAAATAATTCCCAGTGAAATTAAATCATTAAAAGCTGCGTATTAGAAAATCGAAAGTTGTTTTTCGTTTATTGTGATTTCTTGGATTATTGTGGATACCTTCTCCCATTGAGCAGACATGAGGTGTTGATTCGCTCCACAAAGACGACCAAGACTGTTGGCATCACAGTTACGTAGGGCGACCATCATCTTTTGGTGACATCCTTAACCTCAAGGAGCAATCGTGTACAGTGCGGCCCATTCTGAAGGCTGCAGAAGAAGAAAGGTGGGCACTCTGCACCTACACCCCCTCAGCCGTATGCCAGCCTCCGAAAGCCGCCTAAGTGGGCCTACCCAACCAGGGGTGAAAAACGATTGCGGGTACGCTCACGTATCAACCGTTGATCCATCTCGCCGAGATTGGCAACGCTGCCGGCACCACCGCAAACAAGGAAGCCCATTCGCGCTGGCGGACTACCACCGGAAACAAGTAGTACATCGAAGGAACTTCCGTTAGGAGTCGACTCATCGGGGAGCTCTTACTAAAGAGGCCGGGCACATCCACAACGCCGCCCTAACAACCCCAACAATGGCTAAACGATTTACGAATTTTCTCATGGAACGTCCGCTCACTATACAGTGCTCGAGCTGCACAGCAGCTAGCCGATGCCCTGTCCGAACATTACAAGAAATAAGATGGACACGGAGTGGTGTTATTCAAAGAAACGACTATGACATTTATTACAGCTGTCATGCAAAACACCATGTGCTCGGAGTAGGCTTTCTAGTCAGCCAAAAACTGAAGTCTGCCCTCATCGGATTTAATGCAATAAATGAAAGGGTACGTACTCTTCGCGTGCGAGGCAAGTTTAAGAACATAAGCCTCATAAACGTTCACGGATCTACAGAGGAGTCCCCTGACAAGGAAAAAGAAGAATACTACGAGAACATCGAACGGGCCCTCAATGCCCGCCCAAGATACGATGTGAAAATCGTTCTTGGTGATTTGAATGCAAAAATAGATCGGGGACCGGTTTTCCGGCATTACACACATTCCCATAGTTTGCATGAGAACACTAATGACTAGGGACTACGAGTCATCGAACTGGCAGCATCAAAAAACTTGGTCGTTGCGAGTACGAGGTTTCCGTGTAAAGATATCTACAAAGCCACCTGGGTATCAGTTGATAGAGCCACTCGCAACCAAATCGAACACGTGTTGATAGATCGTCGCCACTCTTCGAGCCTGATGACGGTACGAACGTAGCGAGGAGCCAACGTCGACTCGGATCACTATCTTGTTGGAACAGTTTTCCGAGCGTGGATTGCCTTACGGAGTCCTATTGCATCCACGGATCAGGTTCGAATCAACACGGCTGCCTTACGCAATGAGAATACTAGTAACACCTTTGGTCACGTGCTAAGACTCGCCCTCCAGGAGCTCAACCGAGGGAAAGTAAGAGTGCCGGGCGTAGAAGAAAAACGGACACACCTTAAGAATATTGCTATTAGTAGTGCCAACTCCATCTTAGGCAGTAGTCGTAGAGATCGGAACGACTGGTTTGATGGTGAGTGCAAACTAGCGACTGAAAGTAAGAATGCTGCATACCGGGCAACGCAGGAGTCCCATAGGACGCGAGTACGCGAGGAGAAATACAAAGAGCTCAGAAGATCTGAAAAAAGGCTTCACAGACAAAAGGAAAGTTACTATTACTATTTGGTATCTGTCGTGCAATCACTTGCATTTCAAACGAATTTATTATTTATTATTATTTATTGGCCAGTAGGAACCCGAAAGTTCATGACCTCGCCGACTTGAATTCGCCATTGTTCCCTGTTCTGTGCGCTCTCTTTCCACATTCGACCATCCGATCCGATCTCCTCGAGGTGAAACCTAGCATTGTCCTCCCATCTCCGTCGCTACCGCCCTGTCGGTCTCTTTCCCGTTGGCTTACCGTCAAGAATTCTATGCACGGTGCTATCGTTGCCAATTCGCGCCACGTGTCCGGCTCATCTTAGCCTTCGTGACTTGGTTTCTCTCACTATTGTAGGTTTGCGGTACAGCTCTTCCAACTCGTGGTTGTGGAGTTTCCTCCATTGTCTTGCTTCCACGTCATATTTGGCGCCAAAGATACCCCTTAAAACTTTATTCTAGAATACGCGGAATTTGTTCTCTTCCCGTTTTGTGAGCGCCCATGTTTCGCATCCGTATAGAACAATCGGCATGATTATGGTTCTATAGACACGGAGCTCTATGTTACGTGACAACTAGCGTTGCCGGAGTGTCCACACTATTGGCTTCCTCTTCCTCACTACTGTCATTCTCTAGGATGGTCAATCTATTCGTTAGTTCCTCTTGATATTCAGCCCTTTTGCGTAGGTCTTTTAGTTTATCAACCTCGAACTCTTTGCTGGTCTTCCGTGACTGCCCATGTGGGTTTGCTGCGAGGCGACACCTGATTTTGCCCATTATTAGAAGATGATCGGAATCGCAATCTCTTCCTCTATAAGATCTTACGTCAAGGATATTCGACTGGTGTCTTTTGTCTATGAGGAAGTGGTCTATTTGGTTACGCGTTACGTCGTCGGGTGATATCCATGTGGCTTTATGGATTTGCTTGTGCTTGACCATTGTGCTCTTCACTACCAGGTTTTTTGACGCTGCGAACGTGATAATTCGAATTCCATTATCATTTGAAACGTCGTGTAGCCTTTCATTACCTATAGTTGGTTGGAAGATATATTCCTTTCCAATTTTCGCATTGAGGTCCCCGAGGAGGATTTTAACATCGAATTATGAGATGCCAATACTTCCTATAGGGTCTCGTAGAATGTGTCCTTCGTTTCTTCGTCCGTAGATTCTGTTGGGACGTGTACGTTATAAATACATAATTGTAGCATGGTCCCTGTATTTTTAGCACCGACATTCGGTCATTTATAAATTGCACATCTTTTACATGGGGCGTAATCTTCTTGCTTATGATGAAGCCAGTCTCGAGGTTATGTGTATCGGCATCTCCACACGCCAGTGTAAACCCATTGGTATCGATCACTTGATGTGGGAGTCGGATTTCCTGAAGCCCGACGATGTCCATTTTATATTGTTTCGCGTTTTTTACGATCGTCTGTATCGCGCCTGGTTTATATAACGTTCCAGCCACGTGACGACGCGTATATCCGCTTTTCCCTACGTCTTCTTTTTGCCGAGTCCGTGTTTTCTTGATGATTTTCTCCCTTATTGTAGTGTCGGCTCATCACACCTATGCCTGCCGGTTTTTTTGTGAGATTGTTTTTTGTATATTGATCATTCATTTCGTGGGAACACTCTAAGGTTTCAAATAGTCCGCCATATCTGAGCCCCTCTTTGATATTGCTTACTGCTCTGATTCGACCCGGTATCAGAGAGTCGCCGTTATAATACAGCCGGTATACCCCTGGCTGCAAACCATCCAATCGACACGGTGACGTGTAACACCCTGGATTAGGGGTGGTAGATCTGTGTGTGTTACTCCTCGCTAGCATGCCTGACATGGGTGACCCTACTGGAAGCGTATGCTTCCGTCAACATAGCCTGAGTGATTGATTTTAGTTTAATCCCCCGCACCACGTCAAAGTTTCTACCAAGCGGGGGACAAAAGAGAAATGCCTGGGAAAAAACCTTGTCTGTGAAAAATATAGAGAGCGCGGTCCGCACCACGCGCGGAAGTTCTACCAAATAATCAGCAGTATGACGCGGTACACACCACGCTGCACTTACGGCAAGGATAAAGAGGGTAATCTGAGCACCGATCCTGAAGGCATTCTGGTGCGATGGGAAGTGCACTTCAATGAATTGATAAATGGTCAGCTCACAGAAGAATTGTAGGCTCCACCAATGCAAGATCAAGACCAAATGCCGCCAAGCATTGAATAAACACTAAAAGCCATAACACAGCTCAAATCAAATAAAGCCCCTGAAGCTGGTGGCATACTAGCTGAGCTGATCAAACAGGGACAGCGTTACATCACGCAATTCATGAGATCGTGGTGCACGTATGGGAGGAAGAGGAGATGCCGGAAGATTGGCGTCGTGATATAATTTGTCCCATACATAAGAAGGGAGATATTACACTGTGCAGCAACAATGCGGGTATAACATTGTTAAGTACCGCCTATAAGATACTCTCCACTATCCTACAAGATCCGATAGCCCCATACCCTAAAGCCACCATTGGTCAATATCAGTGTGGTTTCATCCCAGGCATATCAGCGATTGATCAGAAAATCGCCCGTAGCCAGGCGATGGAAAACTGTCTGGAATTTAAGATTCCATTATATCATCTATTTATAGAGGTTAAGGCCGTCTACGACAGCATAGCTAGAGTAGAACTTTATAATGCCATGAGAGAGTTCGGCATTCCAAACAAATTGATACGACTTTGTAGGTTAGCCATGACCAACGTAACTAGTCAAATAAAAATAGCGGGATTGCTGTCCAAACCAATAAACATCTTTAATGGACTCCGACAATGGGACGGTCTGGCCTGCCTCCTCTTCAACCTGGCGTTGAAGAAAGCAATCCGTAACTCTGGCGTCAGAACTAGAGTGACTATTGTCACCAAGTCCAGCCACATACTTGCCTACGCATATGACATCGACATCATCGATAGAATCGAATCGGCTGTATAGGACTCCTTCACCAAGATCGAGCAGGCGGCAAAAAAACTGGGACTCCACATTAATGAGGGGAAAACTAAGTACATGGTGGCAACTTCTGCGAAGAGAAGACCTAACGTTGGTCAAACTATCAGGGTAGTGGAGCACGAATTTGAAGTAGTGCAATCCTTTAACTACATTGGGCCAATAGTATCAGCCGATAACAATATGGAAGAAGAAATACGCGAACGGCTGATCAAGTCCAACAAAGGCTACTATGTTCTATCAAGGCTCTTTAAACCCCGAAATTTATCCACAACATCCAAACTACTACTGTACAAGACCATGGGCTTACTAGTACTCTAGTATGAATCCGAGACGTGGGTGCTCAATAAAAGGCACTATGAACTCTTAGCCGCGTTCGAGAGGAAGGTCTTAAGGAGAATTGTTGGCCCCGTATGAGAGGGAGGACGATTCCGGAGACGCTACAACCATGAGTTTAACGCAATCTACCTTGAAGCTAATGTTGTAAGAAAAATCAAGCTCGGTAGACTCCGATGCACGGGACAGCTATACTCAAAGAGCGAAAAGGAGCCTGCCCGGAAAGTCCTTTGTGGCAGGATGTATGGAAGGTGATAGCGTCGCAGACCTTGTCTGCGATGGAGGGATGGCGTAGACCAGGACGCCCAGATCCTGGAATTGCCAAATTGGATGACATCGGCTCGAAATCGGGATCAGTGGGGAAATTTGTTAAATAAGGCCAAGACTGGATCCCGGATGTAGTGCCGATGATGATGATGATGTACATAAGTCCCTAGTGAAATTCAGTGCTCGCTTTTGTATCCTACCAAACATTTCCAAGGTTTTTTGAAGTGCCTGATAATTTAAATGGCGCGGCGTGCAAACGAGGATCGAAATATTTGCGTTCACTTAGAGTATTTTTAGTATTTTTACACTTTTTTAGCCTGAGAGTATTATATTGGGTTTAACTGTAGGATAGTGGCAAACAGAATTTACACAGCAAGTACGGGCCGAAAACTGTTGATAAATAAGCATAAGATAAGCGTGCAAATAGCCCTAAGACCCTTGTGTGAAGTGCAAGCGGAGACGCGTGGTAGTATGGCATCAATGCTGGGTAAATGGTCAAGTAACCACTCTCGAAATCTCAATTTGTCTAAAACAAACCCCCGATTGGCATTGGACGACCTTGCTTTCACTGAAGAAGTGCTTGAATAGTTCACAATTTCTACCGAAGGGCAAAAAATCTGCAGTAGACCCTTTTGTTGCTATAACCGTATTATCGGTCACTAAAGAGATTGAATCTCGTACGATATTGGGAGGCTTTGCTGGTGCCTGATAAGTTCATAAACTTTGATACAATGTGGTTTAATGCTATTGGTGAAATGATGGGGGTGATGACGAATCGTTTGTTATACTGTGGTATTCGGTTTGTGAATATTGACTTTTTTAATTGTATGTCCGACTGTTTTTTTTTTTTTTCTTCTATGAACAGCCTGTGGGGGGCGAAGTCGTGGCACCAGCATGGGCGCAGGGTTCTACCTCGTCCTCACAAATTATTCGCCTATAAAACACTGCACTTCACCAAGGGGAAGAAAAACACAGGTCGCACAAGTGAAAAATAAAACACCGTGATTGTCATTCATGAATGATTTTTTATTGTTTAATAGGTTTAAGATGGAATTTATGGTTACCAGGTTGATAGGATGTTTGCATTAATAACGGTTGCTTATTTTTAACTTTATAACCCACTGAATGTCATTTTATTGTTTTTATATTGGTGTTCAAACAACTAGTCGCATAGGGTGTATAGACTGGGGCTTAATACGCGAAACTAAATGCGGCCGAATGTTGCTAATACTGCTTATGAACCAGTACAAAAATAAAAAATAATACTTAGTTAGGACTCGATTCGCGGAAGGGACACGTACCGCAGGGGTGCAGACTCCGGTGCACACCCTGCGGGGGATGATAAGAATAAAAAAAAACGGAATATGCTTAATGTAAAAAAACTTAATAACGACTCACCGACGTGAATTCGCTAGTAAGGGAAATTCGGCCAGTGTTGCATGCTCTCTTGATTAAGGGATGGGTTTCCTATTACAAAAGAAACGTGTAGTCTCTCTTTGGGGTAGGTACCCGGATCTCATAGAGAAGATCATGGTGGTATGCATGTATGTGTGAACATTGGTTATTTTCATGGGACAAGGCCATGAGAACGAAGCTGAAAAATCAAACGGGAATAATGGGCATCAATGAGATGTGAGTTCGGCTAAGTAAACAGGCTGTATCTCATTGGGTGCTAATTGGATTTCTATTTGCTCATCCCGCGAGTTCATGAGAAACGGATCCAGAAAATATTGAAAGACATAAAGGAATTTATGAGTTGAAAGTTCAGCTAAATAAACAAGTTGCAACTCATTAGATCGTAGATGCATTTGGGATACAACAAACAATTTGGATTGTTTATCGCATCGCCAGAATGCCTGCGAAAAAACCGAATTCTATTGTTTGCACTGGTACGTGCTGACGAATTTTGTTGTAGTGTCTGTTGCGCTAATTGTATGCAGCTGCGTCAACACGCTGCTAGGAGTTGTTTTGTCGTCGGGTGAAAAGGTCACCAGCCAATGTGTATGAAGGGAAATTTATTGTATACGTGGTGAGGCTGGGAATAGGCGACGCAAGGATCATTATCCCTGATTATGATGGTTACATGGTACTGTAACCGATATGTTTTCTTTCAGGGATATGATGTTTGTTCCATAAAGAATTCCTTGTTGGGAAAATTTTGCCGATGCGTTGATGCATGGAAAAACGCTCTTGTTGGTGAAATTCTTTTTAGGAATTTAGGTAATGCGCTGTATGCATTAATGTCCTTGGAAAAGTAAATATTTTCAGGTGCCAATGCGATTGCATTGGCGGGAAACAATAGAAGTTGGGTTGTGATAATGGGGGGTTCTTCGGGCAAGCTTAAAAGAACCCCCACAAGCCCATTGAGCTTGGTTGAAAACGCGTTGACGGTGAGACGGTGCCATCAAGAATAATTGGACGGATTTTATTTGTGGTGCGGTCTATTTTGTTTAGATACTCAGTAGCTAGCTGCCATGTTTATTTCTTTTATAATCCATAGGTTTGTGTTAGGCGATATAGAATATATACTATTACATACAGTTGGCATCTTTTATCAGTTTCGCATTTGGTGGATTCTATCATGGACTTAGAAATGATAAAATAATATGAAGGCTGAATGTAAGAACTACTTTCTCGCCCGGAGAAGATGCGGTTGGCGTAGGTAAGCTCAATCAATTGAGCAATGGTGGTTGATCGATCGAGAGGCAGCGCTAAACAAGGTTGATTTTAAGCGAAACTAGTGAGGTCTGACCGAGGAGACGGTCACCGAATCCGAGAGTTCACACGCAACAAGAAGGGGCGTTATTAGGTGTCGTCTGTTGGTAACGATCTGACGCACAGTTGAAAGTGGACAGAGACTCTCTCAGGACATCACGTCCGTTTGGAGGAGACGAAGATGGAAAGTTACAATCAAATCGAAACACTAGCACTTGATCAACAGTGCGGTCGTAATATCAAGATGGGAAAACTCATTTTAATATGGCAACAGAAAGAGAACCAGTCCCAAGTGGAGCCTGAAATTCGACAGCACCTATCGTCCGAACACCAGTCTCATGACCTCGGGCTGTGGAGAATCTGACGGAGTAGACATGATCCTATAGAATCCAGAAAGTAGTGCAGGCACTGGGCGCCTTCATAGTAATGGTTGATCTGGGACATCCGTCCATCAAACACGAGATGAACACAGACGCGTTGCAGCTCCCGGCGCCATTCCATGATGAAGCTGTCAACCTAATGAAACATTGACAGTCCAGCTTACCTGAGTTGCACCTGGCGAGCGTCTCCTGAGGTCGAGAGGTACTGAAGGGGGAAATAGTCTTCGATGCCTGATCGGGGTGGGATCCCCAACTCCACAGCACAGACCACCACCGGTAAGAACTGAGTATTAGTCACACACCGTATTGTCCGTTTATACTGTAGCGTTTCTAACAAATATACACACAATACACAAGAAAATAGTGAAGAACACCGATTGAAAATCGAATAAGAAAATGCATCAGAGCCGTATACCATAGCGATAACATAACAAATCCACATCAGTCGAATGTACTTGAGCTTAGAAATCGAATTTATTCACACGGCGGTGGCCTGACGGGTTGCGCTTTGGTTCAATTTTTGGTGATTCTAACTGTCATAGCGTCAGTTCAAATCACACGTTCTTCACTATCATCCCAAACGCTATAATACTATTTGTTGCCAAGAGTGTTTTTGAATCAACACACGTAAACTTTCGTGACCGGGTGTACTAATTGTCGCTACGAGTATATTTTGTGTAAAAACACGCACATACTGTATTCATCGTGTTTACTAATTGTCGCCACGAGTATCTTTTGTACTTGAGAATCATTGTGCTTAGTTCCGATCTAAACTGAGACTGATCCCACACTCTACAAAACAAAACATCCTATCAACTAGAACGAAAACTCACCCTTCGTTATTTTGACGACGCGCTTATCGATAAATCTGCAGAATGGTTTGTGGTGAACGAATCATAAGGAATAGAGCATCACTTCGACGATCGCCAAATAACGGGTGGCTGAAAAGATATTTATGAGCAGCAGAATAAGCGTTGTTGGCTCAGGACTTCTGAGACATAGAACATACACATGCCCGGCTGTTTACAAGAACTTTATTTTAACGTAAACATATCAACATTCAGTTGTGGGATTAACGTGAACATAGTCCGAGATTTCAGTAGGACATGATAAAGAACATAAAGGGTGCTTCATTGGATGATACAGTAAAGAAACCAAAACAAAGGGGTAATTTGTTAGATGACACAATGAAGCAGGAAGCGGTTCGTTAAATCATTGTGCGGAGTTCTCTAGGTGGACGTTTCAATCAACGGAGCAATAAAATGATTTTCGAGATCGAGTTTTTAGTATTATTCATATATAGCCAAGAATGTCCACTACAATACAATGGTATTTTTGTCCTATTTTCTGGTCATGCAAAAACTTTACTCCCTGAATATAAACACTGCTGTCGCGTATTGCGACGATAGTGAAGAACGTGTGATTCGAACTGACGCTATGACGGTTAGAACCACTATAAATATAACCAATGCTCAACACATCAGACCACTGCCGGGTGTACGAATCCGATTTCTAAACTCGAATACATTCAACTGATGTGGAATTGCTATGTTATTGCTTGGTATACGGCTGATGCATTTTCTTATTCGATTTTCGTTTGGTGTTCTTCACTATTTGCTTGTATATTGTGCGTGTATCTGTCAGAAACCCACACTGCAATTATTCCTTGCCCATCAGATTCCCTTAGAAGCTAAATTCTTGTCACCAAACGGTCTTGGCCCACCTGTAATCGAGTTACATGTTTGACCGAAGCTTGACTCTCTGCTAACCGTGTAAAATAAATGGTAACATATCGAGTGAACCTGTACGTATAATCATACCGGCTCTGGTGTCAGCATTACGATTACATCTTAATTTCCACGGAAGTGTTTACACCATCGCTTATTTCGTAGAACCAATACATTTATCTTGAAGATTTTTCCTTAAGATTTCCTTTGGAACAGTATCAGACAAAAGCCAGTGTTTTGAGTGGCCCAAGGACGAAGATAATGCAATTACGTAATTGTTAGTGTAGAATGCAAGAAACAGATTCGGTAAACTGGTGAAAGGGCCAGTAAGCCTTGCCGTCTTTTTTACGAGCTAAGAAAATCCTCCTTTAGGTACATTATATACACAGACCGTCTTGTCATCGATAAAACACCCGGTTTTCATTCATGGTACAAATATCTGAGTCGATAAACTGGCCACGTAGTTATTTTACTTGCTCTGTTTTATATTTATACTTGACGAATTTGTTCATTTTATCTAGCTTGAAACTGCTATGGCTAAATTGTGACAAATAAATGACTTGTAGCGAGCGGAGGATGATTATTTACGTGCTACACTCCACCGCAACCTGTAGGTTTCAATGGACCTGCGTACGTTTTTCTATGTTCATTGCTTTCGTACTTTGTAATATGTTCCCGCGGTATGTTTCACAATATGTTTTACGAATTACAGTTTGCTAATATAGTATGTGTGATGAATCTCTCAAGGTTGTCTTGCTCCAACTATGTCATAGAATATAGAGTTTTTTGTTGCCCGAAGAAAATTTTTTTTTCAGGAGAACGATATAGTGTCTATCCACATATCGATTAGTGGTGAGAATGACTGTAACACGGAACATTACCATACTCAATTTAACAATTAAGACGATTTTTTGACAATTTGTGAAAAACTTTTAAGAATGTTACCACTTTGAATACATAGTGTGAACACACGTATTGTTGATTTCAGAGAAAAGTCATGTAGTTGATATGCCACCTACTCTCTATTAAGAAAAACTGGAAAAAGAAACGATACAACTGTGTTTGTCGCGATCATCATCGCGTGTGTTCGAAAAATTTTCGGAGTATCGAAATAAATTGAGGTAAACAGGGAATTGGGTCAAATTAATAATTACTTAAATCGGGTATCATGATAACTAATAATGTATGTATCCATGTAAAACACACATTTGACGAGGAACCTGTCATTATCTGTCAGCATATAACTTACAGATCTCCTTGTCAAACAACAAATATAAATGTCGACATTTAAATTCCTCCCCATCGAGTATGAGGCTGTTACGCAAATTCGTTCCGATCGGATTGGCTCGATCATGGATCGAACTGTTGTATGAAATTCCTTAACACAAATTCTCTTGTTAGTTTAATATAAATATTCTCTGATTCCTGTGAGATCGCCGATCTGCCTTGAGTGCGACTTTGGTGATCGCATCGATGATGGCAAAACAATCTCTTTCTGATCACTATACCCGCCCGGTCTCTATTTTTGAACGCCAATGCCCAAAACAAATTTTATTTGGCAAGTGCTTCACTTCATTTCATTTCGTGTGTTTGCATTTCAGTTTATCAACGTTTTAGTTAGTTTTTGAAAACAAAACACCGAGGAAATGCTGATAAGTTTTATTCATTTCCCGCCTCTCATATAATTTTGACGCATTTCAAATGTCGGCCCGTGTCAGAACGCCTAAAACACGTCTGTCTGGCATCTGGCAGATAGAATTTTACAATGTCTGACGATCAACCGGACCAATTTTCAAGTGCATCGTGCAAATTTGCCAATCCAATCGAAAGATGAATCGTTAAGCGACGAGTACACTGCTAGCGTGGTCGAACGTTTTGGTATAATTATCGGATCTACATCTTGATAGTGTGATCGCTTGGATTCAGAACCTATGATGATCGTCGTACTCAGTAGTCGGCCAGAAATATATACACTGTGCACTTGTGGGATTCTGTTTAAGAAGTGAAATGCGATTTTTCATTGAGTTATTATTAGCGGTAAATTTAGGAAAAATTGTATCTTTGAATAAAATAACAAAACGGTGCTATTTTGGATCGTATTTGTAATAAATCTGTTGGATTTTGACCAACGATGTGGTTGTGCCTTCTAATTTTGGTTACGAGAACGATGGCAGCGGCAGATCGTTCTGATTTAGATAGCTAAAAGCGCAAATAAGTTTATTACTGTGGCATTATTAGGTGATGCTTTCTGTTGATTAATTGGGTAGGAAGGAAGATATTGTCGGCGAGACTATATATTCGACAAACTTGTTGATACACTGCGAATTTTTATAGTTTTGAATTGGGACTAAATGACTCCAAAATTCTTTGCATAAGCAGGTTAATTAAAAATAATTATTAAGAGTTGTGCCTAATAAATTTCTCATGGGTGAACAAAACAAAAACAAAAAAAAAAAAAACACAATAATAATGATAATTAAGGGGACATTCCGGTTTGTCGGGTCGAAAAATAGGTTATTTTCATGATTTTTTTTAAAGAGGAAGTATTAAAGATATAACAACAACCTTTTTTTTAAACATTTTATTCATCTTTCGACTACGTTTGTAAATTTTATCGAGTCACTCCGGAACCGGAAACCGTCCCTCTGGGTGTTCAAAGTTAGACGTCCGTTCTGCTCGTGTAAGGGTTATTTTCGTCCCCGGTGAAAAAATAGGAAAAATGCAAAAAGTTTATTGAACTTAAATACATTTAGCCCAATGTGAGTGAAAAAAATTTTAAAATTGGTAAAAAACAACAAAATTGCGGACTATTTAAAAAAAAATTGATTTTTCGGCGCTTTTTTGCTCTATTTTTTAGTTATAACTAAAAAAATAAATAAACAAATAAAAAAGTAATTCACTCACAATTTGCGTGTGCTTGTTAAAAATATGTGTGCGAACTTTCATAAGAATCCCATGCACCGTTTTCATATTATCGCTTACACCGCAATTAAAAAAAGTCGTTTCGAGAAAAACGCATTCTAAGTTTGGAGATAAAGTAGAAATTAAACTGATTTTGAACACGGGGGCGGGGGGGGGGGGGGTTCTGGGTCCGGAGTGACTCGACAAAATTTACAAACGTAGTCGAAAGATGAATAAAATGTTTAAAAAAAAGTTGTTGTTATATCTTTAATACTTTCTCTTAAAAAAATCATGAAAATAACTTGTTTTTCGACCCGACAAACCGGACTGTCCCCTTAATGACCTATAACTTTGGAAACGCCTAAGATTTCGTTTCCAAATATTATTATTATATATTATTTTTGAGGTATAAAACTATCGATTAAGCAAAAAAAAAAAAAAATTCGATGAACCGATCCAACCGGAATGTCCCCTTAAGCAGAAATAGGGAATAATAACAAAATTAATATATATATATATATATATATATATATATATATATATATATATATATATATATATATATATATATAATATTATACAGGCCAACAGGAAATGGGAATTAAAATACGTGAACGTGGTTTGTGCAACATGAATTTGTGGTCAAAAATGAGTGAATTACACATATGAAAATACTGTAAGTGATTTTAAAGCAATGCACACATTTATTTACATTGTGAGTCAAGCTTCAACACACCAAATAATAACATTGCATGCAGTGCTTCTCCGCCGGCTTGTAGCACTCCAAAAACCCCTACCATTAATATCCCCCCTACATACACTCCCATCATGTCCTATCCACCATACTTCATAATTGAAACCATGAATCTAAAGGATTCCCAAATCAATATCGAGCAGCCATGGCAGCTGCTCAAAATAAAAAACTCCCATGAATCTAAACCATTCTCAAATCAATATCGAGAAACCATGACAGCTGTTCAAAATACAAAAACTCCCATGCATTTCGAAGTCCAAAGACCATGGCAGCTGATTGAATAACGTCAGTAAAATCAATATCGAAGAACCGTAGTAGCAGGTCAAATATGATTGGCAAAACAAGTTTCATGCATTTCAGAGTTTGAGTATAAAAAGAAAAACAAATATCTTTAGGAGATTGTGGCGATTTCAATAACGCCATCGCTCGCCTTTTACAGGCTTGACATCCAACTTCCCCCTAGGGCATACAGAAAGCATAAAACCTGGAAAGCTTGTACCATAAATACCTGTAATGCTGTAAATTTCATAATATTCGCTGATGCAAAATCCATCAGCACCAAACAGATATGTTCCTTTATAAGCAATTTGGTTGCATCACCAAGCAACCAACATGATCCGAACCAATGCAGTACACATGTCTTTGATCGAGTTCCATCAGCAATAGTAGGTATCTTCGACAAGTAAGAGCAATTTCGTTGCACCATCAAGCAACCAACATTGTCCGAATCATATCAATGAGATATACCCTTACGCGTCAGCCGCACACGTGCAGGAGATATTTCATCTTCTCCTTTTGTATACACGCCCACATCGGTCGGTCATCCGACCGACAAATACATTAAGGCATACAGCTGACCGCCCAAGGAAGTCGAGTCTCCTAAATGGAAAATTACCATCGATAATTCGACTGCGTGGAGATGCCGCCAAGATGTACACGATCAGCATAAATGCTGTACGCAGTTGCTGAGTGTAAAGATCTTAATCTCGATGTCGAGATATTTGCACCAGCTGCAACCATGTCAGCTAATGTTCCCCTTGTGGATTCGGTGATCCACAGTCCGCATACTTGTGAACACACACACACCATGAGCAACAGAGGTAAACATCGTGTATGTTTCGCGCCCTGTGTGCTGATGTAAAGAAAATCTTCTCTTGTTGGCCACCGAAGCGATGAATAAAATTTACTATGCTGTCGTCTTCGGTGACCTGATCTATCGCGATACGGATTCCGTGGAGGCAAGTCGTGCCTCCACGTTAAACAAGCAATAGTCGAGTCGAGTCAAGTATCAACCAGTGGACGGTGTGATTAAAGGGTCCTCCTTTCTATTAAATTAACAAAGTTAAAACCAGCGACGGAATTTTCTTTAGTTATCCAATGTCTTTAATTCAAACAGTTGCGTTATAGTATCCGTATTGAATTAAATAATTTAAACAGTTGTGTTATAGTTTCCGTTGTGTATAGTATCCGTATACCATAAACATACCAAGTCCTTGCGTTATCAAATGTCTTTAATTCAAACAGTTGTGTTATAGTATCCGTATTGAATTAAATAGTGTAAACAGTTGTGTTATAGTATCCGTATTAAAAATAAATAATCTAAACAGTGTGTCCATTAGCTTTAAGACTGTAAATCATCATAGTGCTAAGTGGATTGGTTACCTTGAGTATAAGATTTGTTTAATCGACATCAGATCTGCGTTATGTTAGACTTTAGTTTGTTTTTTTATCGAATAATAAATAAAAAAAGACAGATCAACTCGAAGTTTTACCTAATTGAACTGAAAGCAGCGACAGACGATAGGGCATAGAGGTGAACCTGTGCCCCTGAGGCACCTTACCACTACAGAAAATATACAAAATACCCACAAGATCATTATTATATTTATAGTCTCGAAACTCGACACAGAGTGTACCAGCTTATACAAGAATTTTAAATATATGTATTCCATTTTTTACAACAGTAGTTTTAATCGAAATAAAAAACTCCGAACACTACGCTCTACCCTCAATCATAGAGGAAGAACGGCGTAGTGACAACAGGCCACCGAAAAAGCTGGTGTACGACTACACGTCCAAATTTCGAAAGCTTTATCAACATTTTCGATTGTAAATATCTTTAAAAAGGCATAAAATCCTTGTTGGACGTATAGGTTTTTGGTGATTTTTATAATCGTTCGTGTTCCACCGCACACAGCCCATATGAAAGTCATTGCTTTGTGCTTTATTTATTTAAAAGCTTTTTATTTAACTTCAGTTATTAAACTGTATTTCTTTTTTTCGTTTTACTTTCGCAATGTACGCCCACAGGAGATTTGATGGCGTACCTTACCGAAAAGTAGACCCACTCCATCCACTACATCGGCTAAAGCAATATTGTTGCACTGCATATTTCGAAAGCCTTCGGCAGAATTTGGCATCCAGCCCTTTTATCAAAATTCAAAATTGTATTCAAAATGCATATGAAGTGGACAATTCCCTGATCAAATGGATAAGAGACTATCTTTCTGGCCTTTCAATACAAGTGGTTTTTGATAGTGTCAAATCTGCCTCCCATCAAATTAACGCAGGTGATCCCCAAGGTTCTGTACTCTCACCCACTCTCGTCCTTATTTTTATAAATTATCTGTTGTCCATTACCCACAACCCAATCCAGTCGTTTGATGATAGCACGTTGAGTTTCTCATACTTATTCAAACATTCCCGACCGAACTTTTCGAACGTCACTACCATTCAGCAGGTTATGCTTACTACACTGAATTCCAAAATATACAAACCATATCATTGGGGATTATCTAACCAAGTCGAGTTCAATGACTTAAAAACTCAGTGCTGTCTCAGTCGTCAAAGGCGAACTGCAATGTAAATACACTGTCGATGAACGACACTTGCATCGACGAATCCAGGGAACTATAAATCCTCGGCACTCCAATTATTGGACTCAATTAATGGGAGCAACCACATATTTGAAGCTGCGAAAATTGCGGCAATTACATGGAGTTCCTTAAGAGATGCAAAAAATACTTCACTCCATCCAGCCTGGCCACTATTTACAAGACGTATATTCACCCCAAAATGGAATTCAACTCCCAAATTTGGCCAGGTGCTACCAAAACTGTACTACACGTGCTCGATAGGATGCAAAAACGAGCAGTGAAACTTATTGGGGACCCAGCTGTAAGTCGATCAATTCCGTCGTTAGAACATAGGCGCAACGTATCATGCCTATCTCTTTTCTATAGGCATTCTCACTGTCGTTGTTCAACTGAACTTGCTCAATGAGTTCCCCGTCCTCAGACATTTTTCCGCGATACCCGTCAATTTGAGAATGCGCATCAATTCACACTGACAGTCAACTTCAGGAGCACAAATAAATATAGAGGGTCATTTTTTTCCGAACCAGATGAATGTGGAATACTCTACCTCATCATGTGTTTCTTCATCGTTATAATGTCCAGGCATTTAAGACCAATATACATCGATACCTTTTTTCCTTATCCACTTCCTCTCCTTCCGATCCCACCGTGCTCAGACATTTAAGGGTAATCCAAAATCCCAATTTGTGCGCGCGTTTGTGTAAAAAAAAACTAAAAAGAATTTTTTTTTAACTTCTTATTTCCCTGCCGTCCCTGGGGCCGAAGATACGCCAAGGATTATTCGGCTTTTCACACTTCTGTGGCACCCCTTTTGTATATTTTACCCGAATCTGGTTTATTGCCCTTAGTGTTTTTCTGACGTTTCTAACAGATACAAGCACAATGCACAAACACGTAGCGAAGAACAACATAGAAAGAAAATCGAATAAGCAAAAGCATCAGCCGTGTACCAAGCAGAGGAATTCCACCTCAGTTGAGTGTACTTGAGTTTAGAAATCGAATTCGTACACGCAGCATTAGCGTGATTTGTCGAGCATGGATTCAACCCACGTATTAATTGTAGCAAAGCTATAATCGTAAAGCTTCTGCAAAAGAATTCTTACCATTTCAAGCATTCCTTCGCTTACAAATCCCCTGTAAGAGTTCTTACATTCCTCATCATAAATTACCTGAAAAGAAAAACCTCGGTTCACATATCATGTAACCATTCCAGCCAGGGATAATTATAATTGTGTCGCCTATTCCCAGTTTCATTCATGTGTACGATAAATTTCTTTATGTATACATTGGCTGGCGACCTTTTTCTCCCAGCAATAAAATTCTCTGACTCGCACAATATACAAACCAAAGCAAATGCGCATTCCGCGTCTCTTGGCATCAATTAAATCCTACAGCATAAAGAAATGCAAATAGGAATTCAATACGTACCCTTACTAGCGATGCCATAAACACCATTTCCCAGTAACCTAGCTAAAACCAATTAGCACATTTTCACATCGCATCGTTGTCTCTTTGCCGCGACGCACATGCATCCGACGATTTCGGTTTTGTTTGCTTTACCGAAATCGTATCCCATGAATGCTCTTTATTCCCTTTCCTTGTTCTAGGTTCGCTTTTCATCCATGAAAGGACCATGCACACATACCACCATGATCAAGATTAGCGAGTGATCTCTGCTCGAGATAATTATTGCTGAGTCTCATCCCAACCACCGCTCGCGACGGAAGGTTTTTCTCCCGCACTCCGCAAACCGCAAAGTCGTGTTCGTGCGTGTACAATTTTTTTCCTTAATTAAATACACAATATTCAATTATATTATAGATTTTACTTTGCAGTCATTAAAATATTCGTTCAACACAACCTATTCGTTTAATTGTGATCCCGAAACCAGCCTGTAAACTAAAATTAATCGTTTAACCAAAAGTGAATAAAATAAACTAACATAAATCCTGTGTTTAATTTTACCGCGTTGTCTTGGCGAATAGTTTATTTCTCCTGTTGTTGCTCTTCTCTTGGTTTTGTTTTGGCGGAATGTATAGTGACGGTGGCGGAAGAAGGGAATCAGTGCCGTGCGCCGGTGCAACATACTTCTTCCCCGCCACACTTTCCTTTCGGGTAGGTCGACCACAACGAATCTGATCGAGTTCTCATCCCATACTCTCCGTGCCGTAGAGAATGGCAACAAAGTCGATGTAATCACCACAGATTTCAGCAAGGCCATTGACAAAATCTGCTATAATCTCATCCTTTTTAAGCTGCCCTTCCTAGGTTTCGAACCCCTATTGATCAAGTGGTTATCTTCTTATCTGTAAGATCGACCCTACCGTGTCAAATTCAGATCCTCCCTTTCCAATCCTTTTCTTCCCACGTCAGGGGTTCCGCAAGGCAGTCATCTAGGTCCCCTCCTATTTATCCTTACCATCAATGACGTTGACTCCATTATTGAATACTCATCCATCTCCCTCCAGGCGGACAACACAACTACAATCGATCATTTCTCCTCTCGACTCCTCACTTCTCCAAACGAATCTCGACAGCTTCTCAACTTGGTGCCGTAATAACTGCCCTGAACACAACGTTGTCAAATGTTACTCCATCACCTTCTCCCGCACCCCCCCCCCCCCCCCGCCCACTCCGTCTGATTCTACTTCCTGCTAAACCAGCAGATATCATCTGTACCCTCGATTATTAGCTTCATCCCGCATATTGATGATATTATTCTTAAGGCCAACTCTGCCATTGGGTTTGTGAAACGCTGGCCTAAAGAATTCTCGAATCCTTACGTTTCCCGTTCTCTGTACATACCCTTCGTCCGCTCCTTTCTTGAATACGCCAGTCAGGTATGGTGTCCACACTACTCGTCCCATTTCCGCAGAATCGAAAGCGTGCAAGGTCGTTTTCTGCGTTTTGCCCTCAGCGGACTGAACTGGGTGAATCCTCGGATTCTCCCCCCATACACAAGGCGGCTCCATCTAATTAACCTCAACACACTTGAGGAGCGCAGAACTCATGCCGATATCCTTTTCATCCACCTGTAGTGCTCCAAGAAACCCTACCATTTTGCTCCCACATTACATTTTCCTCCACATTACATTTTCCTCCCACATATACACAAATCCTACCTATAACAAAATCCATTTCATATCCCCAACATAACATTGAATTCAATGTCAAACCAAATCGAACTAAACGTTCAAATTCTCATTTATTGAATTCAATGCATTATTTTCCCCTGTATACAAAAACCCCAAGAAAGGATCAAACGATAAGTGGCGATGCGTCTTGACCTTCGAAAGAAGATAACGAGATGAGGATTTGAATTTTCGAAGTGAGAAGGTGATTTGACTGGAGGCACACTTTGAAAGAGGACTTGAAGAGTCGCGGTTCAGCGGACAAGGTATCGTCCTTAAAGCGTTTTTCAGTCTGTAATTAAAAAGATATTTCAAAGAAGTAGCGGTTAAGTATTAAACGGAGAAGGTATCGTTTTAAAACATAATACAGTAAGCAAATAAGAACATATTTCAGAGTTAAACAAGTGAAAGCTAAATACTAAGTGCAATACAATAAACTCCAAGTACTAAGGAACATTAACTATTTTTCATTTTAACGTTTAACTTCCTTCCAGTAGCAACACTGGTCGCGTTGGTCATCTGTGGTACCGTCTTCTCCGGGTGTGTTTAGTGAACGCGTTGGTGATAAAAGTAAACCTGTGGCGGCACATCAACTAAATCTGTGGCGGTTCTTTAAGGTCGTCTCCAAGAACCACCCTCATCCTCAACTAAAAAGTTTTTCCCTCACTCCACAAGCCACTATACTTACCTGCATTCGAGCAGCGTAGGCTGTCTTTCAGTGGCTTTCACCTGAAAGTTAAACCTCACCGATGGTATGCATAACATTGAATTTTTCTGATTCATAGTATGTGACCAATTCCATACCCCCTATCGGCTCAGCTCGTCAGCAATTGTAATCGATAAACACTCGCTGGCCAGCGTATTTGTTGACAGAGCTGCAGCCGATATTCTTACTACGGTTCATAATTAAATATTGCTCCAATCCCGAGGTTCGCAACACTTGCGACAATTCTCTTTCATCGGTTATCAACCGATCATGAAATTTGGGTATGGAAATGATCATTGACCTACGATGACCCACAGCAAAGCAAAGCAAACGCACAGTACCTCACTGCGTTTGTTTTGTTTACTTTCCGCTGGTCCATGGTTCCCCTGGGTGAGACGTTAGCCTGCACATCTGCAGATCTAATTCCTCACCACCATATCCATGTACCAGCATATCAACCTACAAAACGTGACCCTTGGCCACCGTCGGCAAGATTTCTGTTGACTTAATGCTAACAACATTTATTCCATCCTAGAGCACCAGAGCCATACGGCTAAAACAAATAAACCCCAATCGTCAGTCGACCTATTGTCACCGAAAAATGTGTTGCCTACAACGGCATTACATAAACACAATGCCTGCGGTTCGTTATGCCCGTCCATGTTTATTCAGGTGCAGTTTCGTCGTTGCCGATATGCAGGCTAAGGGGCATCGTACTTGTCGTATACGGACACATGGGGAGTCCTCCCATTCGATTCCTTTGTGATCGCTCATCGGCCATCGTCAGGTTGAGCCTACTTGCTCCTCCCACAGCGATGTGATCCATCACCGTTGAATCTGACGGATGTGGCTTGCATCAAGGAGTCAGATTTCTACCATCACCGCGATCGTGCGAGTTTTCGAGAGGAGTTCGATTGCTTTTCACCAAGAATCTGATAGCAGCCCGCGTCGGGTACACGTCGAAGTGCGAATCATTTCTCGTCATACGACTGTCTGAAATTTCTGTTAGTTTACGATACACGTTGTGTGGTGCGTTGTCCTTTAATATCAGTACTTATTGTTTAAATATCGGAAGCAACTTTTATCCAACTTCCAGTTAGCATAACAAGTGACTATAGTGTAATCGACTTCCAAGTAACAAACAATTGATGACAGTGTCCAAATTACCTTCAGTAACCCAGAATTAATGAACACATTGTGATCCGGACCTGTGTCCAAAAAAATAAACCATTAATGAGACAATCGATGTAACCTTCTATATTCTAGAATTAAGCGTTGTGAACGAGTGCCGCCGCAATAAAAAATGTTACTGGACAAAAACTACCAGGTGTGTTTTATTTCCTTCGTAATTGTTGTGGAGTTAACTCAGTATTCTTTGGGGACAGGAGAAAACCAGCGTCCATGTCCGGCGCATAAACATCCAACCCACAAACCTACCCCCACAGGACCAACAATCATCAAGAATCCACACAGGATTCCATCGATCGTTTCTCTTCCTCGGTAATACAAGAAGCACGGAAACGATAGTAGGTAATACAACACACCGTCTCCTTTCAGCCACAATCAACTGCCCAAGCTTTTTCTCCATCATTGCACTTTACACTAACCGCCGTAACCTGCGAAACCCTCGTCTCTTCTATCTGCCCATCCACCACATGGAATGATGAATAATGAACATTTCGCGAATGCTGAGGTGGGCAAACTCTTACTCTACCTCTTTCGATTCCCACCTTACATCTACTGCACTCAAACTCCGTTCCTCTCTTTCCTCTCCTGACCTTGCCCCGCCCACCGTCTATCCCCTCACACCCCGTACACATTCCAAGACATATGCCGTTCACTGTTCGCTGTCTCACATATGCCACATTTGCCACCCCCACATAAACTCGCCCTTCTCCAGCCTCCTACCCCCGCTACCCCGAAGTCCTTTTTTCCTTCCTTGTTTTTTCTTATATATATATATATGCATATAATTTTCTTTTTGTTTTTTTTCTCTTTTTTTAATTACTACTTTGGTTTTAAGTTAGTTTATAAGGTATTATATTTATTGCAACTATGCTTGAATTAAGCCGAATAAATAAATATATATATGTATATATATATATATATATATATATATATATATATATATATATATATATATAATATATATAAGTATACATCTGATATTTACCACTTTTTTGCCAACCTTTTTGGTTTTTTAGTAAGCAAATCCTATGCAGCATCGAACTGACGGTGTTCGTCCACTTTTCTTATAGTTATAGTTCTTTAAAACCCGAGGTAAAATATTTTTAATCTCAGTCAAATACTCAGCTTGAAAATAGGACATTCATTTTAAAAAATTATACGGTACTTCCATGGAGATCTCTGGCGAATAAGCCTATTGAGAAAAAGACGCGAAAATAAATCTCAGCAGCAATATATCACGTAAAAATAACAAAACGAAGCGTAAATTCTTTTAGGTGGAAAGCCATTCTACTTCCGCCCAGTTATTTGCACTCTGTTCACTAAATTCATTAGGTTTAAATACCAAGATCTATTGCCAAACGATCTCATTTACATGGCATTCCCATCGCTGACATCCCGTATCCGCATTACAAGTGAAAACCGCACGACGACAACATCTTGTGTCAACGTCTTTAAGCAATTTTCAATGCTTGTCGACAAAACTGTCAACAACCCGCAACCAATCGTGTAATTCACCTACCAAAACAAAAACAATCACCACAAAACCAAAGATGAGTGCTAACTTCTCCCATTGCCACCCCTTGGCAACAAGATCCATCCGCCATCCAAATGCACTTACAGATCCGCACCAAATGAGCATTGCCAATCCTGTGAATTCATATAGATACATATGACGTACTAAGTAGCTTCCTCATCTCATTTCATCTCAACCAACAGTACACGGCCAAACTGACGGGAACGACGTCAATAAGAGCATCAGTTTGACTCCGTCCAAAACCACAGGCTTGTGTGTATCGATTAAAAACGCTTCGTTACGCACACTGATCCACGGGTAAGCGTGCGTTCATATACCTTCCCTCCTATCTAGATCTGGATAATTCGCGAACATAAACGCAAACAGCGAGAATCCCCAAACACCCAGCAACCAAACATTCTGTTGCTTTGCATACACAAAGCCCAGACAACAGAGGCCCCAACAAGAAACCTGCCTCTTGCTGATGGCACAGGCGGCGACGGCGACCGGGATACCAGCAACGATGTCGACGAAGACCACGTCCTAAATACCCTTCAGACAAATTAATCAACGAAATGAAGCCCGCAAGAAGGAGAAAACAACTCCGCCGCGAAACAGTGTCTCAAAAGCGGTCGCCGCATCCTCGTCCGCGGCATTCCTACACATTCCCCCCGCAAAAAAAGGCCAAACATCTGAAGACGTTCCAAGAAGAAATCTGGTTTGGACTTACCGACCAACAACCAGTGCGGTCTCTGAGGTGGATAACAACGAAGACAACGCCATCTTTATTCAGCGTGTGTACGCACGCCAAGCCAAGCGACTAATTTTACAAATTAACCGAGCAGTCGAAGGCTGAAATACAACGCAACAAAACAACTAAGGCCGACCGAAGGAACAAGGCGACAACATTAAGGAGTAAGTAGCAAAACACCCTACAGGAGAGGCCGAAGAGAAGGAGGTTGATTCGGATGGGATTGACGAGAAAAGAGAACAACTATATGAAATACTAGCAAAGAGTAAAAAAGGATAAAAGGGGGCCGTAACGCTCGTTCACTCTTCGTAGTATTAAGAGAGCTCCGAGTCGCAAGAGCCCATGTCCGCGGATGAGTAAGAGCTTCTCAATACTAGGCTACACGAGGCGCTGATGTACCGCTAAGCGGACTCAGTTGGCAGGACTAATGAATTAATTGATTATGATTCGATTGTATGCAGGGCATGCAAACGTGCAGGCGTGTAGCCAATCTGGGCGACAAATAATGATGTCGATCCTGATGAGGGTTAAGCACGGGGCTAAACGTAAACGTGTTCGCGAGTATGTAAATGAAAACATTTTTCAAGTGATCGATTGCGATTGGCTGCGATCGGAATTTGCTACTGAGGTTCCTACTAGTTGTGAAATGATTGATGGACAAGCTAATTTTTATTTCAGTCAAGTAAGACCCGACGCGACTATAACGACAATAAGAGTGGGTTCAATATGACAGTTTTATGACACAATTAGTTTATATTTAAAACAATCAGAATTCGTATTGAGTTGGCTGTCAACAACGTTGCAACAACTAATGGGTTTGCCATGCGATAATAGCAGAAACTCATACAAATGGGGGAGGCTGGGACAGAATAAGTATTAAAAAAAATCAAAATGTTTTTTTTTTTTAGTTTTAAGTCAACATTTATTTACAATAAAGTTACACTTTTGCCCTTAGAAGTAAATGTTATTTCCTATTTTACAAGTTTGGTTCTTATGTTAAGTAGAAGGGAAATAGTGATGGCTTTTAACATATTTGTTTAAATGCATGTATTAAAAATAAAATCTCGTAGAGTAAACAATAACGTCTATTTTTCAATAACAGTTTTTCATTTAACTTATTACTATATTACATTTATCTTTTATTTGTTTTATTAGTAATTGACACAACTTATACAATATATGTTAACAAGAAGAACGAGAAAAAAATTTTTTTATCATTCCATTTTGATTTTTTTGTTTTACTTTTTTACTTTTTTCGTTTTAAAGTTTTACACACTTTTTAAATATAGGATTTACGCGAGGGTGGGCGATGGATATTATTTTAATGATTAGAACTTGTTTTACAAAAAAAAAAAAAAACGTGCGATTTTTTTTTTAATGAAAATTGCGATTTTGAATTAAAATTTGTCTACAAAATCAAAAATTCCATTTTTTTTTAAAACGTTGGTCCACCCCCGAGAGTGTGTCATTACACACATAGTAATAATTGACTGAATCCTCTTCGCTTTTCGATTTCAGATCATCCTGTCCTGACTTATCGAGTTTTATAAGGAGTCGAGAAATAATTATTAATAGCTTTTGTAATTATTATATTTTTATTCCCAAATAAAAAAGAAGCAGTTATCCTTAAATAATAATGTTTATCCTTAGATAAACACATTTAGGACAGTTGGATACACATTGATCGAGTGCGGACATTTCGACGATTGAGTGAAATTAAAAAGTTGCCTTTGTGAGTTGCGAGTGTTTAAAACATAAAGACTATGTATAAATCAATTCCACCGATAAAAACAGTGTAGT
The DNA here is from genome assembly GCA_963931805.1 of Microdon myrmicae. NCBI lineage: Eukaryota > Metazoa > Arthropoda > Insecta > Diptera > Syrphidae > Microdon > Microdon myrmicae. The sequence goes on along the minus strand of OZ007498.1, from coordinate 93,459,376 downwards.
GATTCTAAATCACTACACCTTTCCATTAACCCAAAACCCCCTACCCCAATATCCCATTATGAAATACTTATCCTCGTTAAATACCCACTTCCATTCATCCATACTTACCATTTGTAAAATCCATACTTACCTTTGTTAAATCATATTCCATTTCCTATTCATTTCCCATTCATTCAATTCCCAAAACCCAACTATATTTAAAGCACAAAAAATCGGGTTTGTCCTTCGCCAATGAACAAACACTTGTGGACAAATCTCGATTTGCCACAGTATAAAAGGGCGTCGCATTTTGGTTTCGCGGCAGTTAGTAATCGGCAGTTAGTGACTGACCACCAAACAGTCGAAGACCAGCAGCCGAGGCGAATACCGGCTCGAAGCATTAAATAAAATAATTACTAAAAGCAAAGAGATATTTTAATTCGGCTCCGGCGGTACAAACACAAAACAAAAATTAAATTAAATATTGGTGGGTACTGGTATCATCCGGTATACCAACGACAGTCAAAACAAAATTAATATATTGTAGCGAGTTTATTAATTATTTTTAATAAAGAAATGCCGTTAAATCGATTTTGAATTAATGTAACACTTTATTAGTCCGTTAAAAACAACCGTTACTTTTACCGTACACTTGACGATTTCTTGACTTATCACTTCCGTACTTATCGCGTATTTTACTGCTTACTTCTTACTCACTCCTTGACCTGCGTGCGACGTATTTATACCGTTTTTCCTCATTCTGATTCGGCGTTTCGTTTCCGTCCGTTCCATAGCCTCGAATTTTCTACTGCTCATATTCTCCGGTTTTCCGGTACTTTCTAGAATATTCTAGTACTTTGTTTTGGAGACCTGCCAGATATCACAGCTGATTGCCATATGCGTCACACTACCCTCCGCCTAGATTAGTTCGTCCCGAACTAAGTTCACTGGTCTTCTGGATTAACAAAAAGTCGCCAGTCGATCACGATGTACTACTTTCATTTTGGCGTTCGGTCTTCGCTGAATCCGATAGACAACGTCGTTAATTCTTGTGAGAATCTTATACGGCTCTTCTCAATGTTGCTGCAATTTCGAGGACCTTCATTTTTGCCGATGAGGGTTATAAAGCCACACGTTATCGCCTGCATTAAATCCGGATGCGTTGGCTCGAACGTCGTACCTTGTTTTCAACCTGTCCCTTGATATCTTGATTTGCTATCGAACCAAATTATGAATCCCATCGAGGCGATTTCTCCATTCGGCTACGTAGTCTTCGGTCTTATATATGGCGTCTGGAGGTATTCCGAATCGCAAAACGGCTGGTAATCGTGCGGGGGAGGGAGTATGCGCCGGCGTATGGCACGGGTCCACTGTCACCCACCGACGGGAATCACGGGGACGGCGAATAGTTGCAGGATGTCCAACCAAAGAAACCAAATGAAACATTACGGTGTTGTTGTGTATAAACGTTTTATTATTGGAGTGGCATAAATATTCGTTAAGTCTGATGTTAATTGGTATTCGTTTAGATATTGTCACTATATTTTTCTCTCTTTAATGTATGTCGGCCACGGGGGCCATTATTTCTTATACACTAGTGGATGTCACCGGATTTAAGAACTAAACTTAAGTTCACCATTGGTACTCGTTTAAATATTGTTACTATACTTTTCCTTCTTTAACGAATGTCAATTGTTTGCTGAAACACTCCCTTTCTTCATATTGTCAATAAATTGATCACACAACCGTTGTCTTTTACTATGTCTTTTGTAACCGTTGCATACCATCCGAGTTAGAAAGCGCGACGTTCCTTATGCCGGCCACTGTTTACGAAAGATATGTTCGTATCGTGTAAACTTAGCATTAATTAAACGGCACAGCACAAGCAGTAGAAAGGCGCGAAAATAGGAAGCCAACGGCCCGAATGAAGATTCTATTTGACGCAAGTTGAGTAGGAACTTGACGCTGTATTAACGACGAAGGGGGAACTTCCAATTCCGGGGAGACTTGATACAACCCGTGATTGACTAGACTTTGCCCGGCTGGTGGTTGTAAAGTGACTGTGTAACGAGGGAGCGATGTGCGCTCGACGGTGGTTGTGACTCAAGACTCGACTGACCGGTACTAGGAGGGGGATGCGCGCTTGATGGCGGTTGGCTGGCGACCGACTTACGAATGAAAATAATTCATTCATTTCGTCGTGGCGGTGCGTCATAGCAAAGTTAGGCTCGCTGCCAATTACAAAGAATTTTGGAAGGGTTGCTATTCTCGCATAAGAAGTCAGTTCCAGCGAATTCTGGCCGTACAGGCTGGGTTGAATTCGTTGGTTGGGTGTACCGGGAAATCGGCTTTGGGAACGCGAGCAAGTATGGGCATGCATTTTCGGGGGAAATTGGTATTGCTTGGGTGCAAACAAGGAATATTATTTGGGTGAAATGTTAACCGAAGTAAATTCGGGGAAATGTGCGCGGCTTAGTATAATTGGTGGCGATGGTTGATGCTCCGTTGTGGATTTGAATATGCGTTTCGTTACAGCATATGACTTTCGGGGAAGTTAGGATTGAGGAAATATAGAGAATTGACCGAAGCAGTTTTGTGAAAATGTATGCGGGGATGATTAGAATATATTCGGTTGGATTATATTGTGTTGGGAGTTTGGAATTGCAGGTTGGGAGATGTATGCTATTGTGGGTTGTTTGCACGTTTACAGGTTAGGATTGTGGGTTGGTTCTCCGTGTGATGTAGAGAACCCCCACAATCGTATCTCTCGTCCAAATATAATTCTTGCTGGAGAATGGTCTGTCGTATCGTGATTAGCCGATCTATAGCTCCTGAGAAAGGTTTGTACATAGTTGTCCCAATCTCGTTGGTGATCACTAACGACCTTCGATAAATACTCTTTCATTGTTCGGTTGAACCTTGGTTTTGCTGTTGGTCCTTTGGTCGCAGTGCAAGTTGTGCACTTCCTACACCAAGACTCGACGCCATCTCTCACGTGAAGCCAGTAGAATCGAGATCGTAATTTTGAAAGTGTCTTATTAACTCCCATATGTCCACCGGAGGCCCCGTTGTGCATTTCTGTTAGTACATTCCTCACTTTTGATGGTGGGACTGGAATCTGCATTCGATGGGATTTTCCGTCCGCGGCTTCCCATTTACGCTTTAGAATTCCATCTTCCACCAGCAAGGAATTCCATTGTGCCCAATATGCTTTAATTGTTCCACTCTTGTCGGAAATATTGTTCCAAGTTGGCCGCTCGTTCTTTTCTTTGTGTTCCAGGATTAGCGACATATCTTCATCCTGAAATTGAGCTGCGCGTATAGCATCACTCGTCCACCCATCTAGTACTTCCACTTGTACATTTCGAAGGTCGTACGCCTCTTGTTTTTCTTCCGCTCTATGACAATGTTTACAATCTGGCTTACATGGTCTTCTTGATAGAGCATGAGCGTTGTTATGCACCTTCCCTTGACGGTGGAAATTTGGAAATCGTACGTTTGAAGTCGTTCGATCCATCGAGCTATTTGTGCTTCCAGATTCTTAAAATTTAACAACCATTTCAGGGCGGCATGATCCATCCGAAGGCGAAATCGACGTCCGTAGAAGTGCTTATGGAAATTCTTAACGGCTTCTACGGCAGCCAACAGTTCCTTTCTTGTTGCTAAGTAATTTCTCTCTGGCTTAGATAGAACTCGACTATAATATGCGACAACTCTCTCTTTACCATCGACATCCTGTGACAGCACTGGTCCGATTCATGTGTTACGTCCATCAGTATCCAATATAAATGGGCGATCCGATCTAGGGAATGCCAATGTTGCAGTCTTTCATAATTCGGACTTCAATGTGTTGAATGCTGCCTCAGGTTGGTCCGTTGATAGTGTCGTCTTATGATTAGCGCATGAACAACAATTCTCAATTGAAATTTCCTTCATTCGTCGACGTTTCCGACAGTCAACAGAGATGTGGCCGACTTCGCCGCATGTCCAACACTTCATATCAGGTCTCGGGGTTCTCCGCTGTACATACCCGATTCTTTGGCAGGAACATTCCTGAGAGGACATTTCTCGGACTCTATATGTACTCCTGGTAGCCAATTTAGCAGATTCATATGCCAATGCAAACGCCAGTATTTCATTAGTCGTCTTCTCTCCTGCCAAACGAAAGGCTTGTTGCAAGTCCCGATCTTGGAGTGCATTTATAAATGCATCCATTGCTACCTCATTCAGAAATTCCTTAGTCATATTTGAATAAGACAAGTTTGCCAATCGCCCAATGCCTGCCTGCAACTGTTGAAGATTTTCTCCAGGTTTCTGCGTTCTGTTCCGCAGTTGCATGCGGTAGACCTGCTGCATGTAGTTGTCACCATACCTAGCATCAAGGCCGTCTCTAACCGCTTGGAAATCTGTTTGCTTCTCTGCTGGTATGGTATGTAGCAATTCTGCAGCCGCCCCGCGGATTGACAAGATTAGTAATGTTGACTTTTGCTCATCATTAGAATTGGCCGCGGCGTCAAACTGACCTATAAATAGGGAGAACGACCCCGTTCCATCGAAGGTTGGCGGTTGCATCCTTGTATCTTTGTAGTGATGTTGATTACTAGGTGATGTCTTATTCCTCTCAACACACTCAAGCCTCTTTTCGATTCGCGTTATTTCATCGGTGACTTTCTTAAATTCAGCTTCGTTTTTTAGATCCAGATTTTCTACCTCGTTTCGAATTTTTGACTGAATTTCTTCCTTAAAGTGTTGAAAATTACATTTCATCCACTGCGTTTGGGCATCCGATATTGCATTAACATCTGCAGCTTGCGCGTCCAATTTTGAGTTAATATCTGTAGCTTGCGCGTCCAATTTTGTCATCATCATCCTGAACATCTCCGAAATTTCCAACTGTGGCAAACTCTTCTCCGTTACATTGGCACCATCTTGACTCGCTGTTTCTTCTCCACCCGGACAGTCTGGCCCAATCGTAAAAAAAAAAAAAAAAACATATGACATCAATACCCCCTTCCTCCATTGCTGCTTGCAGACGCTGTCGAAGAATTTGCTTCTGTTCTCTGCTATCCAGGTTCCGGTCCTGAAGTTCTTTCTTCAAACCAGGAACGCGAAGATCCTCCAAATATCGATCTGACACAACACACTTTCATAGACTTATTTACTTCACTAATAATTAATCTCACTTCTGACACCAATTGTAGCGAGCTTTGGGTTCGCTGGATTATTTATTTTTAATAAATAAAAGCCGTTAAATCGATTTTGAATTAATGTAACACTTTATTAGTCCGTTAATAACAACCGTCACTTTTACCGTACACTTAACGATTTCTTGACTTATCGCTTCTGAACTTATCGCGTATTTTACTGCTTACTTCTTGCCTGCGTGCGACGTATTTATATTTATTTATTTTCCTCATTCTGATTCGGCGTTTCGTTTCCGACCGTTCCATAGCCTTGGATTTTCTACTGCTCATATTCTCCAGTTTTCCGGTACTTTCTAGAATATTCTAGTACTTTGTTTTAGAGACCTGCCAGATATCACAGCTGATTGCCATATGCGCCACAATATACATAAATAATCAAATAAAAGAGAACGAAGCCACGAAAGGAAAAGCAGTAACCTTTTCCGCCAATGGAAACTAAAATACAACGCACCGCTGCATCGGTCGAAAAATAAAAGCGAGTCAATATTAAATTTTGTTTTATTGTTAAAATTAGCAAAAGTGCTACATAAGCCTTTACTATATGTACTTTACGATATGTTAAAGGACAGGAGGGTTTGTGGTCAAATGTGGTGATGTGACCTCTAATAAAACGTATAATATCAAGAATGGCTTGCAACAGGGTGCGGTACTCTCTCCGATTCGTTTTAACATTTACATTAGCGACTTATTAGATCCACTTCTGCAGGCTATTGCCTATTGACGAACTCATAATTTACAGAACAGCTCCGAAAGTTGAGATCATGAATAGTTTACTACAGCCGCACATTGATCCAACTCCCAATAATACTTACATCATGTGATGCCTATTGTCAAGTGCATATCATGATTTTACCTTCCGGGAATTTGTTCAAACAAATTCCCATATATTTCTTGGAACCCCATTCCAATTGAAGCGAAAGTTAACGCCTGACTCATGTAACAAATAAAGATACAAGCACATCTGACTCGTGTAATAAATAAGAACATGTGAGATAACGTCTGACTCATGTGACAGTTAAAGATACGATTACATTCCTAGATACGAAAACATTAGATTACTCAGACTCCTTATCCTCCCCGCCGCAATAAAGTAAGTTTAAAAATTATAAATAGGAATAAAACTATTTTGTAAGTGTGTATAATTATTGTAACAACGATGAAAATAAAGTCGATGCTCCTCGACCAGAAGAAAATTATTTTTTTAAAACAATAGTATATACCAAACATAACTCGCACACAAAATCTTGTTTGTTGTTCTTGGAATTTTTATACAATTTTCTAAAGAAATCTCTTTAGATGGAGAGTATAAAAGGGCGGCGCATTTTGATTTCATGGATCACATGGTCCTGCATATCTTCGGCTCAAATGGAAAGGCTTAGAGTTTTCGAAAGGAATCTCCTCACACGATGCATCAACCACCCTAGAAGGCCTGACGGTCGTCATTACCCGAACTCTCACCTATACGAAGGTGCTACAATAAGCACACAAGTACCTCAAACGCATTCAGAACCGCAAAAACCTACATGTACGGGAGTCTTGCGTTCTTGGCCCTTCTCTCTCTCGATCTCTTCGGATCAGACCACCACAATTTCTTCTTCAGTACAAAACTGAAGAAAGCACCCTTCCCAAGAATATTCCCCTCTATTATAGAGGATTCCTGCATCCATCCCATGCGGCATTCTGCTAACATACCACACACATACACACACACACACACACACACACACACACACACACACACACACACACACACACACACACACACACACACACACACACACACACACACACACACACACATGCACACACACACACACACACACACACATAAGCCGCAAGAAAGTTGAACACCTTGATTTGGAAATATAAGGACAAATAATCAGATCCAGTCCCTATATTAAACATCTTGGTGTTATACTCGACAACAAGTTGAGCTTCAAGGAACACCTGAGGAAAACGAGTGAAAAAACGGCAAGAGTATGCAAAGTTTTGGCGAGACTGCTACCCAATGTTGGAGGACCCCGGCCCCACATAACCAGTGTCAACACCTCCACTATGATGTATGCAGCTCACATATGGGCAGGAGCCGCGCAGTATAAGTCATACATGAGGGGAGTGAACTCAGCGCATAGACTGGCATCACTAAGAGTATGTTGTGCATTTCGAACGTTATCCGAAGATGCCATAAATGTTTTGGCCGGGAAGATACCACTTGACATTGCAGCTAAAAAAAACGCTGCATTGCATAAGGTCTCCCAAGAGAATCGTTGGAGAATGCGGACACAATTAGAGCTCTCAGGCCTAAGAGAATGGCAACAAAGGTGGGAGTCTTCCAACAAAGGAAGATGGACCCACACCATGATACCTGATATAGAAACATGGGTGAACAGAAAACACAGCGAGCTGAATTACTACTTGACTCAGCTAATATCAGGACATGGATGCTTCCGGCAATACTGGCACAAGTATAAGCATGTGAATGACTCATACTGCTTGTATTGCGAAGGCAAAATAGAGAATACGGAACAGGTAATCACAGAGTGGTATTCTCTGTGAAATGATGCAGCAGTTGCGACGTGACGAGCGGAGTAACAGGTAAACTCCGTCCCGCCCCGCGATGGAATATCTAAAAGAAAAGCCTGGCGGGAGGTGGTTTTAGTCGGTAAAAACCCGGCATGGCCCTGGATCGGTCTAGAGGTACCTTTGAAGATTTCCACCTTCCTACCGAAATCAAAAAAAAAAAAACAACACACGCACGCACAGTACAAGGTGGTACAAACATACACACACACACACGCACACCGACCAAAGCAGAGATCATCAGACGCCAAAGAAGTGATCTGCGTTTACTACCGCACTCAAGTCCCCCTTGTCTTGTACAATTTCGCTCCCTCCATCCCTTCATCCAAGTAGTTGGAGAACACCTGAACTCATCATGGTTATTGACTATACTGGCCGGCCCCGGTGGCGGTTAAATATCGACTGATTAGCTGGGGTGCAGTGTTCGGCGGACGATTAGCGATTGACTGACGGAAGAGCGATGCGCGCTCAGTGGTGGTTGCGACTCGACTGACTAATGAATGGAAAGAATCCATTCATCGCATCGTGGCGGTTGAGTCATAGCAGAAATAACCTCACTGCCACTTACTAGGAACTTGAAGGGGATTGCTATGCATGCATAGGGAATTCAGTTCCAGCGAATGCTCGCCGTATAAGCTGACTTGGATTTTTTGGTTGTGCATACCGGGAAATTGGCTTTGGCGGCATAGCCAAGTATGATCAAGGGTCTTGATTGTTGTGATCGTTGCTAGGAAAATTAGCTGTCGCTTGGCTGCAAGCGAGAAATATCATTTAGATAAGATATTAACCGAAGCAATTTCGGGGAAATGTATGCGGCTCGGTATAGTTGGTGGTGATGGTTAATGTTCCGTTGGAGGTTTGAATATGCGTTTTATTACGGCATATGAATTTCGGGGAAATTAAGATTGCTTGGTCGCAAGGAAGGAATATAACTTAAGTAAAGAATTAACCGAAGCAATTTTGGGAAAATGTATGCGGAGATGATTTAGAATGTATTCTGTTGTGGCTTTTGGAGTGGGTTTATATTGCAAAGTTTGGAATGTATGCTATTGCGGATTTTGCATGGGAGTTGGGTTAAGGTGACGCGCTGTTAGCGGTCAGGGTTGGTTAGAATTGTGGGTTGGTTCTCCGTGTGATATAGAGAACCCGCATGTACCCCCCGACGTAGTCACGAAGTAAAGGTAGAGCGGAAGCAGTAGGTCGGTGTGCGACGGGAGGCGAGTTAGGTAGCTAGGGCTCTGGTGGGTTTGGTTTGTCGCTGAAGGCGCGGTGGCAGGGATTGGGCTGTCGTTGGGAGTGGACCTGGTTGTTGGTGCCACGTGTGTTGCCGGCAGGGGGAATGGGTTGCGGTGTGGTTCCCTGGGCAGTCGTGGTTTGCACTGACCAGCTGGTATGACGGTTGAGTAGGTGGTGGCCTGTCGGTAGCTCGCTCGTATTCGCCGTGACGAAGTTACGTGTGTGGGATGGAAGAGCTTCGAAGCCAGAATTTATTCTTCTCCGCCGTGATGGGTTGCCGTGTGCGAGACAGAGACGATCCGGGTTGAGGGTCGGCATTTTTCGTCCATACGTTGGTATGGTGGGTTGTTAGCCGCCCTTGGTAGGAGTGCGTTGGCGTCGACGTAGGGTCTTGGCCTTGCGGATTGGTGTTGGGGTGGGTGTTGCTGGGGGATCCCTGGTTTTTGATGCCCCTGCCCTTGTTACGCATTTATCCCACGTGTGGTCCGTATGGACACACGACCCGCATCCAATTTGGCCGCTAGCCACTCGGATGGTTGATATGGTAGGATTTTGGGAGGCAGAGGGTTGGTGTGGTCCCGGATGTGATTTCCTCTGGGACTGCCTCTGTGGACGCGGTGGCCTATTCTGTGGGAGTGGGGTGTGGTGCGCACGGTATTCTACAATGTCGTGGCCATACTGCCAGCACTCCCGACAGAAGGCCGTGTTTCGCCTTTTTAAGCACTCGTCGTACGGGTGGCCTTTTTTATTGCAGAAACTGCACGTGATGCGTGCAGTCACCGAGTATACCCGACGAGCTCCTTGGTCCCTCTTGGTTTGGTTCACTGGTGTGGTATTATGAGGGGGGCAGGGTCGACCTACCCGTTGGGTGTGCGCGTCTCGGTGGGCACTTCTTACCTCCGCGCGAATTTGGTTTAGTTCTTGGCGGAGTGAGGCCTGTAGCGCGAGGAGGTCGGGTAATGTGGCGTGTGCAGGGGAGTGGTCTGTGGGAGACTCATTGGGCCCGCTGTCTTGGGTCTGCTTTAGAAATTGGGTTGCGCGAAACAGAGTCCTAGATGCTGCTAAAGGGACTGAAGGAGAGTGCCGTGTAGGCAGGGGGGCGTGCTGATTAATCGTCGCTACTTGGTACTCGAAGGGTTCGGACTGTTGGTCGGAAGTTTCCATAATCGCATCAGCGATTTTGGATAGGTAGCCCAAGCTCTGGTTGGGTTGGGCTATTAGTGCCGCGCGGGCATGCTGTGGGAGGCATCTCAGTAAATGAGGCCTGATGAAATCGTCCGAGATCCTGGTCCCCGCTATTGGGCCTAAATGGGTCAGGAAAAAGGACGGTTTCATTCCCGAAAGGTTGGTCTCGCTTGTCAAGGGTTGTTGTTGACTACTGCTGGGTTCGTCCAGGGCGTCGAGGAGCGTGTCCCGCATGTTTCTGTATGGGTTGGGGTCGGTTGACCTAATGATGTGCGCAACATGCGTTCGTTGAGTGCGGTCGAGGATTCGCATCAGCTCAACTGCACGGAGTTCCTCGTCGTGCATGTTGGCGGCCCGGAAAATACGGCGTGCTAAGGCAAACCATGGCTCTACGTCCTCTTCGTCGAAGGGAGGGAGCTTGATATTGGGTGGATGGAGGTTGGGTTCGACGCTGGAAGCGTCCTGGGACGCGGGGGAATCGGGTCGCGGTTCGCCCTGCTAGTTAGTACCGGCTCGTGTGGTGGGCATTATGGTGCCGAAGTCGTAAATGATAGTCGGGGTGGGGGGGGGGGGGGGGGGGGGGGATTGAGAAGAAACGAGGTGTGTCTGCGGATGAAGCCAAAGGGGTTAAAGCGGACGCGTGAGTCGAGGGGGGTCAAACGAGAGTCGCGTAAGATCGAGTGGTGTCGTAGATATTCTCGCGGTTCTTATGTTAATTATTTCTATGCTTTATATGCGTTGTCAACTTGGTTATGTAAATTAAGTACAATTCTGGGAGTTTACTTTTATTCGTATTCTTATGATTAATGGTTATATGTAAGTATATTTTCGCCCGTCTTTCTTTGTGGCGGACACCAGCGAAAAACGAGAAATAAATGTCCTTTTATTTATTTTTTAAATATATGGTTTTGTGGCTTTTTTATCTTGTATCAATTGGTAGTACATAAAAAGAGATACGATTGAAGTAGCTACATTATAAGCAAAACTTGACACAACGTATGGTAAAAGAAGGTTATAAAGGGTTTATTCTGACAATAGTAGTGCTGAGGACCTACATTCAGTTTGGATGTAGGCGCTTAGGACATTTATAAGTTTGACGGATGGTCTGTGAAACCTGAGTGGCATCTGAAGTTCCTTATTAGATTTAGGTCTTTCTGTTGTTATTGTCCACTTATTTAAGGTTAATAAAATTGTTGTACAGTTTAGGTTTTTGCTTTTAAGTTAATTATTCTAAGCCCGTTCCCTTGGCTGTGGTTTGTACCCAGAAGGGGCTTGCAATTTTATTTTGATTTATTGGGGCTAGTATTGTTTAAGGTGCTAAATTAATTATTTTTGAGACAATTATGTAAATTCCTGTTTATTAATATTTAAATCCAAGGAATTGCTTGATTACTAGGATAGTTGATTTCAATAAATCTATAATTTATTATGCTCATTTAATGTTAACAAAGAGGGAACCGCAAAGGAAAATTATTGAATTTGATTATTTTGTTTTTTTACTTGACTTTCGCACCGCTTTTGTATAGATTGCAATAGTTTAAAATTAGTTAGATTCCCTTTCAATTTGGTTATTTAAAAATTGTAATTGTAAACCCTTTGTTCTTTTTTTTTATGTAAATGATGTATATGTTTATGTATGTTCAATCAAGCGTTGAACACACCCTCCACTAACAATCGGTCTTGTCTTGTTGTGGAGGGGCTGCTGGCGTCAGGAACAGTGATGTCTCCTGACATGTACTAATTTTGTCCGATGGCTGAAAACAATTGAATTATGAAACAAGAAAGTGAACTGAATACTTCGAATTTCAACTCCAATCCTCAAGTGTAGCAGCAACTCTCCAACAATAATGTTCCCAAACATAAGAAACAACAATTTGGGGTTAATTGCAATATTTCAACTAGTGTTTATTTCTTTGATTGATTTTAATTCTTTGGATTTCTATTGACATGCGAACTGGAGTCGCCAACCAGTTAACGAAGAGGAAAAAAGGTTGTTGTTTTGACAACCAACAGAATTGTATTTTAATGTCAGATGATTGTTGACAGTTTTCTAGGTTGGTGCCACGGGTAGCCTTCAATTGCGAATTCGCTGGTTGTGTCCAGGGCGAATCCGCAACAGTTTAATTGATGCTAAATGAACTTATTGAGTTGAAACTTTTACTAGTAATTATTGTATGTGCCCGTGATCTTATGTGGTTACAACGGTAAAAATATAAATTTTTATTACTAGATTGTTACCATTTGGTGCACGGTAAGAGGGCGTATAAGGTGCTGTTGCTGGTGTTGCACGGCGGTTCCTGGTCCAGTGCTATTGTGTCGTCTGAACTGGTTAATGTTGAGTTGGGGCTCTGCTCCTGGCCCGGTGGTGTTAGGTAAAGGTGAGTTGGGCTCGACTTGCCCTTTCAATGTTTTAGCTTTTGTTGGCAGGTTGGCACCGTTTAAACGGGACTATGTTCGGAGGTTGCGTGGTTTTTTTTAACGCCGAAAGGGTGTTCGGAAGGTGGCGTGTTCACTGTATAAAAATGGGTCACCAGTAAAATATCACGATTTTTAAGCACAAAGGTTCGAAGATTGCGTGTTCGTTTCCGGGGTCACCAGTGTGGGGGTTAAGGTGACGCGCTGTTAGCGGTCAAGGTTGGTTAGAATTGTGGGTTGGTTCTCCGTGTGATATAGAGAACCCCCACATGTGCAAACCAGGCGATTGATACAGCGAAGGAGATTCACAATGTCAAGGAGACCAACTAGCCAGCGTCGTTTATAATGAATTGCAAAAGCGATCAGCAGTAACTTCGTTTCCTCCTCTTCTTCAATATCAGATGTGAAGCTTCGCCCACGTGATACTTAACGCATTTTTCGTAACCTGGACTGTAAGAAACCAATCCGTCCGAAAGGAATACCTGCAAAAGTCCTTGACCACTGTGCTCAAAGACTGTCGCAGGTTTTTAACAAACACTGTCGCTTATCTTATGCACAGAAAACCTTTCCTACCTGCTAGAAAATCACTCGACTTCAACCTTGTCATTGGTGGAAAAATGTCTCCCGCAAAATGACTGGCTGATAGCATAACTGTCTATGTTATCCAAGCTGATGTAGAACGTCATTAATGCCGAGTTGATTAAATACTTGGAATGCAACGGATTTAAAAGCGATCGCCAATACGAATTCCGTAGCTGGCGATTCGCAGGAAACCTTTTCATGTTTGGAGCTGTCATCTGACAATCCGCAATTGAAAAAAATTATGAATCAAAGACGGTCGCATTATATGTCTCCAAGACTTTTGACCGCGCTGAGTGTTAATTAGTTATAGGGACTATTCCAACAACTTTGCGACTGGATAAGGAGCTTCCTCAAGAATTGACCGATCCGGGATGTTGTAGATGGCGTGTGTTCGGATCTGTGTTTTATTAATCCTGGTGCCTTAAGGTCCTATTTTGGTTTCAACTCTTCTTACTGTCTAATCCAGACAACCTTTTGATATGACTTCCCAGAGTTGTTTTCTATATAAACATGCTAGTAATCAAGATAATTATATGTACTCGTATGTGAGATGAATTTTCTGTCCCACGCAATATGATAATATTAATATTGGTCTGCCTAAAGGAGCACACAATGTTTAGACCCTAAATAGGTTTGCATTCTGCTCCATATCGTCCAATATGACTTCCAATAATAGGCAAATTCTGCCAAAAAAGAAGCACTCCAATAAAATCGACTTTATTTCCTCCAATGGCCACTTAAATTTGTTCGATGTCGTAGAATTCTGATAACTTTACGAGATCTCGTTTGTATACATGCCATTTTCTGTCTATCAATAGCTTTTTCACGTCAATAAAATCCTTGGTTATTGGTCACAGCTTCGAAATATTATTTGCCGATGACGATCCGAAATCATTATCGGCAGCGAAAACAGGTTTGGACACATGTATCGGATGAGATCAAGTGTTCGAATTTTAATTTTCGGGTTCATTCCAGTTTGGTAGACACTTCACGGATTGCTCAGTTTTCGTTGGTACAGGGCGGAAACCCGTTTTTCTGACAACAGACATTCCAGATCTTCGTTCCCACGACGTACAAATTTGAGTGTGATAAAGTCGAACTGGAAGTCAAGTAACATAATCAACGATTCGACGATTCTATTTATATGCACATAAATTTTAAATCAATTCCGCGACAGAGCCAGTTGCCACCAGTTGGATCAACCGCCTAATTATTTATGTACCGGTGTTTGATGTGGTGTGATAGATTGATCGCCATTTCATATCTCAATGGGATACCAAATATCTTCAATGAAACCATCGTGTAAACTTTGTTCGTTCTCCCAGTTGTGGCGGGTTTTTGTATCTTTGAGGCAGGGATGTTTGAATGACAGTTAGGCGCCTAAAATCCGATTTGTTTCACGATGAGTGTCATATAATTTACATGGCATCGTTAAGTTAGTTCGGTCATCACTTTGCATTCAGCAAATCCAATTATGCTTCGAATAAAATTCCGATTAATTAATGCGGGGCTTTAAGTCACAGATTAGTCGATGGAAGCTGTGAGACCACCAGAACTAGAAAATTTAGGAGCGCAGACCCAAATCCGGGTGGGAGTCTCAGTCATGTATATTCATCGTCGGTTGGGAAAGCCCGCCTGACGCTCGTGCACGGACCTATCAGCAGGTTGATTCCGGTGATGACTGGTGAGATGTTACCTGCTGGTTTGAAACGGTATTTCACGTATACTATCCGCAATGGAAAGTAGAACTGTAAAAGGCTGCTCCTTCTTTGCTATCAGTAACTAAATCAATTAGAGGGCGTCGGTTTTCGAATTTCTCGTCGACAGTAGCGTGACCAATCCTATTGATAGAGATGATTCTAATACCAAAGAAAACCCTACAAAAATACTAGAATAACAAATGTTCTTCGAATGTATTGCAATAAATTCCCACAAAATGAAAGTAGAGGAGTGTTTGTAGTGAAAGTAGTTAGTTAGTAGTTTTGCGTTAAGTGGGTTAAATACAAGCGGCCGATGGTCTCATTTCGAGAAGTAGTCAACCTGGGGTCGACGTAGCTGTTCTCTTTTTTATTAACTGTTCAATTCTAGATGCAAATTATTCTGTATATGAAAGAGGTTATTGACCGGCTCACGTCCGTTTGAGAATGTGTAAACTCCGTTGGCTCCACATGGACGATTTATGAATTCTTGCGCAACTTTCTAATTCAGTCAGCAATCCTGAAACGATTGAGTCAGAGTTGCAATTCACAGATCATTCTAGTCGTTTTCATGTATGTGTCGGTTGGATTAGCTTTAAAGATTATAAACTATTAATGGTATAGCTTAAATTAGTTCAGGGAATCCTATATAAACTATGAAGGAGTGTCGCAGTCGTTTTCTATGCCACGCGATTTACAATTCTTTATCATTGCCTTTTAGGCTTGGGTAACCTTTATCAAGATTCTTCCACTGACCCGACCGCTTAGATTGCTCAATTGTTTTCGGTTTTTTCTGTCGTTAAGTTCACCTGGAGGAAAAAGTTCGGTTGAAACGCTTAGCGAGAAAGGTCAGTGTAATGATTTTTCTTTTTGGTTTTTCGTAACTAGGAGCAGAGGGATAAGCGGTCGACGTAACTCGGGTTTGTTTTCATTTTTGCAACAATTTTTATTTTCGTTTTATATTATTAGAATCTGAATTAAAGGATAGACATAGAATACTTAAATTCTAGCTTAATCATCTTATATTATAACTTACTGGTCCTACGCAGACGCTCCAAGCTAAACATAACATGACTATCGTGTAATTTGCCTTTCGGCTACGAAGTAATTCGGTGTTATTGTTTACATTCAAAAAGAAAATCTAAAAATGTTTGTGTAATTTGAATTTTAAAAGGTGAATTCATGGAGTTTAAAAATATTTGTGATTATCGTGATTTCTTCTGATGTATCGATTGCCATCGGTTAGTAAATGCGGCAAATTCCACAGGTGTACCTTCCGACGCAGATGTACTGAAAACTTGCAGAATTGTAATCTATTCTCTAAAATGATATTCTCCGGGCGACAAAAAGCTGTACATTTCACGACAGAGTTGAAGCAAGGAATCATTGAGACAATTGCCTCACACTTTGTACCAGCAAAGCGTGAATTATAAAACATATGGCGAGGCATATTTTTAAGTACATCGCGGTAACATATTGCGAGAGTACGAAAGCAATCGAAACAGGTGCCTTATTTGGAAACCAAATAGAGAAGTGGATGCAACTATATTACAAAAATAAATGGAGTTAAGTTTTGAAAGTTTTAAAATTTGAATGAATATTATTAAATAGAAATGACGGGGCATTTGACAGACGCAGCGAGCGGTCGATAGTGAGGAAATGTCTCTCGTTTTTTTATTTTTGTAAGTATACCAGTGTTGGCGCAAAGCTAATAACCTTGCCCGGAAAAACGAATTATTATAGAAAATTTAACAACCCTCCGATATGGACGGGACACCCGACGAAGACCACGGAAACGAAAATGGCTAAACGATTTAAGAATTTTTTCATGGAACGTCCGCTCACTATACAGAGCTCAAGCTGCACAGCAGCTACCCGATGCCCGTCCGAATATATTTGGCTGACATACCAGCATTACAAGAAATAAGATGGACGGGGAGTGGTGTTATTCAAAGAAACGAGATGATATTTATTACACCTGTAATGCAAAACAAAATGTGCTCGGGGAATGGTTTCCAGTCAGCCAAAAACTGAAGCCTGCCATTATCGCCTTTAACGCAATAAACAAAAGGCTATGCACTCTTCGCGTGAGTTATGGTTTTAGAGTTCTAGCTGTAACACGAGAAACACGGCCCGAGGGGAAAGTCGACCCAATCTTCCATTAACACCAAAAAATTGAAAAATCCTAGAAGTCGAAACTTGTAGCTGTCTTTCTTTATTTTCACTTAGTATTGTATCTTAAGTTTATATTAATTTTCCTTTACACTTATTTTTATTTTGCTTTAAGTCTAATCACAATTTTTCTGTTCGTGACAACTAACGTTCGTTTCTTTCCTCTTACAATCTATTCACAAACTTCTTTTTGAAATGGTTCGATTTCCACTTTGTTTAGTTCTTCATATTGTTATCTGCTAATTGTCACTTTGTGTTCCTGTGATTAATTTTTTTTTATACCAACATCAATCATCAATCACTTTATATCCCTTTGCTTAATTTTTTTATACCAACATTAATTGTCAATCACTTTATATTCCTTTACTTAATTTTTTCATGCCGATTATCAGTCACTTTATGTTTCTTTACT
Source organism: Microdon myrmicae (assembly GCA_963931805.1). NCBI lineage: Eukaryota > Metazoa > Arthropoda > Insecta > Diptera > Syrphidae > Microdon > Microdon myrmicae. The sequence goes on along the minus strand of OZ007498.1, from coordinate 93,441,914 downwards.
TAATTTTTCGTACCAACATCGGTAATCAATCACTTTATATTCCTTTGCTTAATTTTTTTATACCAACATTAATTGTCAATCACTTTATATTCCTTTACTTAATTTTTCTCTATTGAAAACCAACATTTCCTTCGTACTATTTATTCACTATTTGTTTTAACTATCGACGTGACGTCCAAGCTCCACTCTTTCGACCAACTCTTACTTTTTGTGACCAACCCCGAACTACTTATCTTCACGACCAAAAACCAACTGCCACTTAATTGCTTCCTGTATCTTCTTGATACCTCGGGGTCAACACTTCCCGATTACGACAATCCAATTCAATTTTAATTGCCCCAATTTCCGATTGTTGGCTTTTGATTCGCAATTGCTTTAAACTGCTGTGTTGGTCAATATTTCTTCATTGACTTGCATCACAGTTCAGTATCCGCAGTTGCGAACTGACCCAATTAATTATTTCGTGCTTGATTGCAATTAATTGCCCTTCCGTGATTTGTTAATTGTTCCGGAATACGCAGTTAATTGCTTTTGCATTATTAGGCAATCGTTTTGGCATATGCAGTTAATGCATTATCGTACCGGGGGGTCACCCGAGTTTAAAATTTGGTGGTGCTTTTTGTTTGAGTGTATCGATCATATCCTCTATGTTATCTTTAGGTATGATATCATCGACACACTTAACACGTGCGAGGAAAGTTTAATAACACAAGCTTCATGAACGTTCACGGACCTACAGACGAGTCCCCTGACGACGAAAAGGGGGATACTATGAGAACGTCGAACGGGCCCTCGATTTCTGCCCAAGGTACGATGTGAAAATTTGAATGCGAAAATAGGTCGGGAGCCGGTTTTCAGGCACTACGCAGGCTCCCATAGTTTGCATGAGAACACTAATGACAATGGACTACAAGTCATTGAACTGGCAGCATCAAAAAACTTTGCCGTTACGAGTACCGGGTGTTCGCGTAACGATATCCACAAAGCCACCTGGGTATCACTGATGGAGCCACTCGCAACCAAATTGACACGTGCTGATAGATGGCAGCCAGTCCTCGAGCCTGATGATGGCACGAACGTACTGAGGTGTCGACGTCAACTCGGATCACTTTCTTGTTTGTATAGTTTTCCGAGCTCTGATTGGCTTACGGAGACGTATTGCATCCGCGGATCAGATTCGGATCAACACGGCTGCCTTACGCAATGAGAACACCAGTAACACCTTTGGTCATGCGCTTAGACTCGCCCTCGAAGAACTCGATGGAGGGAGAGTAAGTTCTGGAGCCAGAATGCCGGGCGTAGAAGAGAAATGGACACGCCTTAAGAATACTGTCATTAGTACTGCCCACTCCATCTTAGGCAGTGGTCGCAGAGATCGGAACGACCGGTTTGATGATGAGTATAAACTAACGACTGAACTTAAGAATGCTGCATACCAGGCAATGCAGCGGTCTCATAGGACGCGGGTACACGAGGAAAAACATAAAGACCTCAGAAGATCTGAAAAAAGAAAAGTGCCTGGGAAAAAACCTACCACTGAAATAGAGAAAAGTTGAGCACGAGGTCCGCACCAGGCGCGGAAGTTTTACCAAATCCAAAACCCGCAGTACAACGCGATACACACCACGCTGCACTTACTGCAAGAATAAAGAGGGTAATCTGGTCACCGATCCCGAAAGCATTCTGGAGCGATAGGAAGTGCACTTCAATGAATTGCTAAATGGTCAGCTCACAAAACAATTGGAGGATCTGTGGGGTATCAATTAGTTAGTGCGTCGACACGGACGCGGGTTTCACTAATTTCCACTACTCCGATAGTTCTCCAAAGAAAGAAAAACCGCACAAAGTTCTTCACAAAAGGAAAATGAAACACTCTGGTTCGTTTTAATGACACTGTTTTTATTGTGACTCCTTTACTGGTGATTTAAAATGTGTTATGTTAAACAATGGGTAATATTTAAACTTAATGTTAACATTAGTTTCGGTTTTCTTTGAACGTTTAACTCCACCCACACGGCAAGTTCAAATTATCATTCATTACATTCTGTTAATTCACAACATACAGTTATAATAGTCTTTAACTTAAGCAGATCCGTTAATTGAAACAAGATTACAATGGTAACTTATGTACACGCACACGATAAGTTCAAATTATCATTGAATTATTGGATTCTGTTAATTCACAACATAAGGTTTTAATGGTCCTTAAATTAAGCACACGCACGCGGTAAGTCCAAACTATCATTCAATGGTGATTCGCGACCAATACTCGACGGTATCGACGATCCAGAAAGGATCAAACTAGACTCTGCAACTCCACGCCCGATCGCCACAGTGGTTGAAGTTCGACTCCCTTCGCCTCCAATTACAAAAGCTGACTCACTAATTGGAACTCATCAAAGAAAAGGGAACCTCAAAGAAACTGAGAAAGAAGGAGGGGCTACACGATTAACTCGAGGGGGTTAATCGTGATTGGACCGGGTGGAATAGGCATACATTATGCATGTGTGCGTATGCCTTGCATACGATCGTCCGGCGACCGTGGATGGAGGCCAACATCGCTAATGCATTTTCCATGAATGTAAACACTAACATCTGGGGTGCGAAAGACCCAAACCGAAGATTTGGTCATCCTTATGGGAGGCCACAAATCAACATTTCGGTTGACGATGTTTAAATATTGCAACGAATATAGGGTGCAGCCATTGCCAGATGTTGAAAGTAAACATTTTCTGGCTGCATCTTGTTCGTTGCTTGACTGCGGTCCCTGAAAGTGGGGACCGATAATAGGAAACCAGCGATTGCTGGTAATTAGGGAAATGTTTGGTTTGCGTCAGCCGAAACCTTGTCGGCGGTAGCAAACCAATGGGAGCAAATAGCCGCATGCAAGAAGTGCCAAGGGCAAACAAATAAAACGAGTCAACAAGGAACTCCTTGTTGATGTTGTTTCCATAGCATAAGGCTATGGAAACAAGCTGCCCTGGCAGAATGTATGCCTAAAGATAGGATTTCAAATGCCACGGCAATGTGATGATTTTGCCGTGGACTTATGCTTTTTTTTAAGGAAATAATGTACACCTCGGGGGTGAATTTTCGATGCCACGGCAAGGTGATAAGCTTTGCCGTGGACTTGATGTTTTTTAGGAATAAATGCCTGCCCGAGGGTGAGTTTTCGATGCCACGGCAAGGTGATAAGCTTTGCCGTGGATTTAATGTTTTTTAGGGGTGGTGTTGGAGAAAAAGGGGTTTGGAAGGAAAACCCCCACAGAATAGGTAAGCTGCCTAACGGATATTCAAAACAGGTATCCGATTGGGTAACCGTAATAATTCCGGCGATTTGGCTGGGAGTAAATGCCGTAGCAAGGTTACGCAACCTTGCTGAATTTCGACCGAGAGGTAAGTCGTTCGCCTGGAATAGGGGGGATCGAGCGATGCATGGCTCTTCGGGCCCTGAAAAGCCCCACATCACTCCCTCCCCAGTGACGTAGTCACGAAACAGGTAAGGCAGGTTAGGGGGATGGTTAGTTGGTTATGGGCGCGCGCTTGAGCGCGAGTACGGGGAGTTTGTGCCGGTGGTGTAGGAGTGGTATCAGCAGATGGGGGTGGTTCTGGAGCGGAAGCTTCCAGAAAACAGGGCTTAAGTCTTTCGACGCTGACCGTGGATCGCTTGCCTCTAATGTCGATCTCGAAGACGCGGTCACTGATGCGGCGGAAGACTTTGAATGGGCCATCATAAGGTGGGTCGAGGGGTTTTTTGACCTTATCCACCCTGACAAGGACGTGCGTGCAGCTGTGCAGTTCAGGGTGGACGAAAAGTTTTTTGGAGCCGTGCCTGGTTACAGGGGTTGCCCTAACCTTACGTAGCAGGTCACGGAGATGTCCCAATTCACGAAGTTGGTCACGCGGTGTTTCGCCATTCAGGAAAAGTTCTCCTGGAAGAAGGAGGTTGGTACCGTAGGTAAGCTCTGCTGCCGAAGCACCCAGGTCCTCCTTAATACTTGTCCTCAGGCCGAGGAGGACGGTTGGAAGGGCGTCAAACCATTGTGTGTCATTATGCCACATGAGTGAGGCTTTAAGAGATCTGTGCCAGCGCTCTATCATCCCATTTGATTGCGGGTGGTAGGCGGTGGTACGACTCCTTTGGCAGCCGAGAAGATTTGTTAGCTGCCTAAAAATCGTCGCCTCAAATTGTGGACCTCGGTCCGAAGTTATGGTGGTTGGTACACCGAAACGTGTGACCCAAGTTGAGTAAAAGGCCTTGGCGACTGATTCGGCAGTCACTGCCCGGAGAGGTGTCGCCTCTGGCCATCGCGTGCAGCGATCCATCATAGTGAGGATATAAGAAAATCCTCTTGATGGAGTAAGCGGTCCCACTATGTCTATGTGGACATGGGCGAAGCGTGCCGTGGGAAGCTTGAATTGCGCTGGCTCCAGTACATTATGTCGCGCTACCTTGCAGCGTTGGCACTGGAGACAAGCACGGGCCCAACCGGTGAGATCTTTGTTCATCCGGGGCCAAATGAATTTGCGACGGACAGCAGCGGCTGTTGCTCGGCCGCTGGGGTGGGCAGGGTTGTGGTAAACATGGAACACGCCCTTACGAAGTTTCTCGGGAATGTAAGGTCTAGCGGTTCCAGTGGAGACATCACACCAGATTTCGCCCAAAGGGTCGCGAAGGGTAATTTTCTTGAGCTCTAGTGCCGTATCGGCAGTTAGGAGGGACTTGAGCTGTTCACCCTCCTCTTGAGCTAGGGCAAGATCAGCGTTATTCAAGGCGGAACGCAAATGAATCGTATCGATTCGAGAAAGGGCGTCCGCCGTGACATTCTGTTTACCGGAGATATGCCTGATCTCCGTAGAATATTGCCCAATGAGGTCTAATTGACGCTTTTGTCGGGGGGAGGCATTTCCCGACTTCTTCCGGAACGCATAGACCAATGGCTTGTGGTCTGTTAAGATACAGAGTGAGCGACCTTCTATCATGTGACGGAAGTACTTAACAGCGCTGTAGATCGCGAGCAATTCACGGTCGTAGGCGCTGTAACGTCGCTCAGTGGGACTCAGTTTCCTTGGAAAGAAACCGAGTGGTTCCGGACGGCCTTCAATGTCCTGTTCAAGAACGGCTCCGATTGCGGTATCCGATGCGTCGCATTGGATAGAAAGTGCCGCTCCCTCGAGAGGGTATCGGAGTAAGGTGGCATTTGCCAATTGTTCTTTGGACAGTTGGAATGCTCTATCAGAGACTTCTGTCCAATTGATGGGGCGCTTATCATTGCGCTTAGCTCCTTTTAAGAATTCATTGAGCGGAGCTTGAATCTGGGCAGCATTCTTCAGGGTCGGACGGTAGAAGTTCAGCATGCCCAAAAATCGACGAAGCTCACTCACGTTAGTAGGCCGGGGATACTTCATGAGGGCCTCCACACGGTCTGGTAGTGGGCGAATGCCCTGGTTGTCAACGACATAACCCAGATAGGTGATTTGCTCCTTGGCGTATTGACACTTATCTGGGTTGATGACAAGACCGAATTCACGGAGGCGCTCTAGGACCTGACGTAAGTGGCGTTTATGTTCGGCGTGGTCTTTGGAGGCGATGAGAATGTCATCAAGATAAGCATGGCAGCAATTAAGACCACGTAAAGCCGTGTCGATATAACGTTGGAATGTCTGTGCGGCATTCCTGAGGCCGAAAGTCATCACTTTGAACTCGAAGAGTCCGAAAGGTGTAATGACTGCGGTCTTGGGGATGTCTTCTTGTGCCACCGGAATTTGATGGTATGCCCTGGTGAGATCCAGGGTAGTGAAGACATTGCACCCTCGTAACTTGTACGAAAAATCGTAGAGGTGTCCAATTGGGTATCTGTCTGGGACAGTTGCTGCGTTCAACAGCCTGTAATCGCCACATGGGCGCCACTCACCAGAACGTTTCTTCACTAAGTGGAGTGGGCTTGCCCAGGGACTGTCCGACGGTTGGCAGATACCTAGTTCGATCATATGCTCGAACTCCGCGCGCGCCGCACGTAATTTTTCCGGAGCCAGTCGAGGTGGACGCTGGCTCACCGGGGGACCACGTGTTTCTATATGATGAAACACCGTGGCTTTATGTCGGCGTTGGTTAGGTAGAGGAATTGTCGTACTAACAAATTCTTGTACCATAACCTGAAATGGGTCTATGCACTCTGTGGCCCCTGAAGTTGCCGCTGGTGATGCCGTCATGGGCAAGGGGGGTGCGGTTGGAGCCACAAGTCTGTTATGGGTCGAATCGACCAACAGATTATGTGCACCTAATAGGTCGGAACCTATCAGGGGTTCATTTACGTCCGCAATGACGAAACGCCAAGTGATCGGACGACAAAGACCCAATTGGAGTGTCAGCTTTTTACGTCCGTACGTAAGTATCGGCGTATTATTTGCAGCTGACAATTTAAGTGCGGCTGGCACGCGGTTGCGCGGAGCAAACGATCGCGGGAGGACTGAAATATCGGCGCCGGTATCGACAGTAAAAGCGATATTCAGTTTCGAATCCCGGATGGTTAGGCGACTTATCGTATGGGTGCCGGCCGATTGCGCGAGGGTGTCGGTCGGCAAAATTAGTTTAAAGAGCGCCTTTGGTTGGTGGAAGGTTGCGTCCAACCACAAGGCGCCTTGCAGTTAAATGCGCGATCACCATATCGTTGGTGATTGGCGCACCAAGGCAGAGTAACGGCATTATCGGGTATATTCTGCCTATTGGCATTGCCGTTACGGGGAGGTCGAGCCGGAGCTCGCTGGGAATTGGCCCGGTGAGGGCCATTTTGGGTGGGATTGGCCCTCTGTGGGGCATTTTGAGGGATATAGGCCCTCTGAGGGGCATTTTGGGAGAAATTTTTCCGATTAATAGGACGGCTCGGCATGGCTCGATTCTGGGCGCTTCGAGGATTGTTCCTCACCTCCGCGCGCAATTGAGTTATCTCGCGGAGGAGTGAGGTTTGGAGCGCCCGAAGGTCAGCAGGGGTTAATTGTGGTGGCGGACCTCTCTGGTTAAATACGTTGGGGCCTGCCTCTGGATTCCCCTGAGGGAAATTGGTTGAGGCGGGCCTTCTAAGAGGTAACTGGGTTTGAGGAGGATGGAGAGTTGGGACCAATTGAGGGGCTGTGAAAAGCAGACAAGGATGCCGTGCAGGCTGAGCGGCGTGTTGAGAAACCGCCGCTACGTGGTACGCAGGAGGCTCAGAATACTGATCTGAGCTTTCCATAATTGCGTCCGCAATTTTGGATAAATAGCCCAAATTCTGATTGGGTTGGGCTATAAGTGCCGAACGGGCATGTTGGGGAAGACACCTCAAAAAGTGAGGCAGTATAAGGTCGTCCCCAATCCTGGTCCCCGCTATAGAGCGTAAATGGGTCAGGAAAAGAGATGGTCTCATCCCAGAAAGGTTGGTTACGGCGGCTAAACGTTGTTACCGCACACTCACAGGCTCGTCCAAAGCGTCGAGCAGAGCTTCACGCATGTTGCTATACGGATTGCGGCCGGCCGACCTTATTATGTGGGCAACATGCGGTCGCTGAGTGCGGTCAAGCACTTCCAACAGCTCGACTGCACGAAGTTGTTCGTCGTGCAAAGCTGAGGCCTGGAAGATGCGGTCTGCCACTGCAAACCAAAGGTCTGGGTCCTCCTCATCGAAGGGGGGAAGTCCTATATTTGAATGACGAGTCCCGTTCCCGAGGCTGGAAGCATCGCGGAATTCTTGGGACTCTGGGTGCCTATGAGCTTGTTGTGAGGTACCGGCACTAGTTGTGGGCATTAAAATGCCGGAATTTACCAAAGGGCCGGTACCAGGGGCGTTAGGAGCAGTCGGGAGTGTGTCTGTGGAAGTAGGCTGGGGTCGGTTCACGACGCTGGGGGCAACGGGTGGTGCCAGAGGAGTAGATTGTCCGGGCAAGTCTAGGTCAGCATCGACTTGCTCAGTGGGGAAATCGACGCTGGAGGCGTCGTGGAATTCGAGGGGCTCGGATTGTTCCTGAGCCTTTTTGGCCATGGTGTTCCGTGTGTTGACCATTATGGGTAGTGACGCGAAACGGAAATAAAAGGCGTAAGAGGACGCGAAGAAAGGTGAAGGGAGGCCGATGAGTCAAAAGAAGTCGCGGTGTGTTGAGAGAACCACGGATGTCCTAAAACAATGGTTTTCCCTAACCAAAATAAGCCGAGCGAAGGTCGGAAGTGGAGTCAAGTGGAGCCAAAGGGGGAATCGAGCCGTGGGCTTGCTTCGAGTCGCGAATAAGTGGTCGTGGGGAGTCGTGATATGAGTGTGCTTTTACCGGGAGTTGCGTGTTATCTATACCCTGAAGGGGTTTATAAATGTTACTATTTGTTTTCCTTTTGTATATAGACAGAAGTATGATTTTTTGAAAATGATCTTACTATATTTTCTATGTTCTAGGCAGCCAAGATAATTTATATTCAGAATTGCTTTTAATTTCTAAGCTAGTACCACATCAAATAAATAGTTATAGAAACAGTTGTTTTGATTTTGTATTAGTAGTGAGTGGCACCGTTTAAATGTGATAACATATTTATACATACATTCTAAATTTAAGATTAGGATTCTATAAATACCGGAAAGGATTACAATTATTATTAAACAAAAATACCGGGTAAATTGATATGATATATCCATAGAAAGTATTGATATAACGTGTATGAGGTTTCTCGTTGAAAGCCTAGCTCGTGTGTTTCTAATTTAAATTTGACTTACTAGCTAGTTTTTGATTCAATTCTTAAACGGCACATATTTCGTAGCAAGGAGATAGTTGTTCCCTTGCTGGATTCTTGGGCTGTCTTATGGTGAAATTAAATTTCTTATTTTCTTTAAGTTTGTGTTTGCGATGGTATCGGTTACTCTCTTAATTTTACATTTAATTAACTGGATACGAAAAGAATTACTCGCCCTTCTGTGGCTGGAATAATTGCCTTTACAGTGAGGTCTAAATACAGTTCAATGTACTTTCAGTATGTGCGTGTTACTGGAATAACATAGTTAAAATGATTATTGGGTACCCGGAATGGTAAGGTTTATAATTAGATCCAAAAAAAAAACTTTAAAATATGAATTGAAATTTATGTTTTCATTTATTTAAATGCACTTTAATGAAAAAGAATTGGGTAAATAAATTAAATTCTAGCTGAAGAAATGTAAACAATTGCTTATTGGGATTTTAGATAAATTGCTTGCAAAGTAACGCAAAACTGCATATATATGAGGAACAAAATTGAAAATCCTTTAGATGCCTTAAATTATTATTAAATGTTGACTGTATTAAGTATAATATTTTTACCAAACGTCTCTATTTCTGGGATAAGTCGTATAAGTTAAACACAGTAGTACAATTTGATTATCGGTTGGAAACTGGATATGTTTACGTCGTCGACTTACCCATTTCTCAGTTGAGATGTTGAAACGTTGTTTAATTGTTGGTTGAGCTAGACACACACGTTGAAAGCAGCTACAACCCTCCGTTGATGAAATTGAAGTTGTGGTGATTGTCCTGCTAGGGAATCTAAGTTTACTGCGGCGATGCTGAGTTGTTAAAATGAAGGTCGTCACAGGATAATCCTCACTGCACTTAGTTCTTCGGGAAGTCACTGGTCACTGGCTCGTACTGTCTTTTTGCATTCTCGATTTTTGCACCACGGTCACTGTTTTCAATTGTCACAGTAGCACAAACGTTAAATTAAGGTGCGTGTTCAACTTTTTTAAAAAAACGCGAACAAAAACTGTCGCGGTCACCAATGTGCGGTATCAATTAGTTAGTGCGTCGACACGGACGCGGGTTTCACTAATTTCCACTACTCCGATAGTTCTCCAAACAAAGAAAAACCGCACAAAGTTCTTCACAAAAGGAAAATGAAACACTCTGGTTCGTTTTAATGACACTGTTTTTATTGTGACTCCTTTACTGGTGATTTAAAATGTGTTATGTTAAACAATGGGTAATATTTAAACTTAATGTTAACATTAGTTTCGGTTTTCTTTGAACGTTTAACTCCACCCACACGGCAAGTTCAAATTATCATTCATTACATTCTGTTAATTCACAACATACAGTTATAATAGTCTTTAACTTAAGCAGATCCGTTAATTGAAACAAGATTACAATGGTAACTTATGTACACGCACACGATAAGTTCAAATTATCATTGAATTATTGGATTCTGTTAATTCACAACATAAGGTTTTAATGGTCCTTAAATTAAGCACACGCACGCGGTAAGTCCAAACTATCATTCAATGGTGATTCGCGACCAATACTCGACGGTATCGACGATCCAGAAAGGATCAAACTAGACTCTGCAACTCCACGCCCGATCGCCACAGTGGTTGAAGTTCGACTCCCTTCGCCTCCAATTACAAAAGCTGACTCACTAATTGGAACTCATCAAAGAAAAGGGAACCTCAAAGAAACTGAGAAAGAAGGAGGGGCTACACGATTAACTCGAGGGGGTTAATCGTGATTGGACCGGGTGGAATAGGCATACATTATGCATGTGTGCGTATGCCTTGCATACGATCGTCCGGCGACCGTGGATGGAGGCCAACATCGCTAATGCATTTTCCATGAATGTAAACACTAACATCTGGGGTGCGAAAGACCCAAACCGAAGATTTGGTCATCCTTATGGGAGGCCATAAATCAACATTTCGGTTGACGATGTTTAAATATTGCAACGAATATAGGGTGCAGCCATTGCCAGATGTTGAAAGTAAACATTTTCTGGCTGCATCTTGTTCGTTGCTTGATTGCGGTCCCTGAACGTGGGGACCGATAATAGGAAACCAGCGATTGCTGGTAATTAGGGAAATGTTTGGTTTGCGTCAGCCGAAACCTTGTCGGCGGTAGCAAACCAATGGGAGCAAATAGCCGCATGCAAGAAGTGCCAAGGGCAAACAAATAAAACGAGTCAACAAGGAACTCCTTGTTGATGTTGTTTCCATAGCATAAGGCTATGGAAACAAGCTGCCCTGGCAGAATGTATGCCTAAAGATAGGATTTCAAATGCCACGGCAATGTGATAATTTTGCCGTGGACTTATGCTTTTTTTTTAGGAAATAATGTACACCTCGGGGGTGAATTTTCGATGCCACGGCAAGGTGATAAGCTTTGCCGTGGACTTGATGTTTTTTAGGAATAAATGCCTGCCCGAGGGTGAGTTTTCGATGCCACGGCAAGGTGATAAGCTTTGCCGTGGATTTAATGTTTTTCAGGGGTGGTGTTGGAGAAAAAGGGGTTTGGAAGGAAAACCCCCACAGAATAGGTAAGCTGCCTAACGGATATTCAAAACAGGTATCCGATTGGGTAACCGTAATAATTCCGGCGATTTGGCTGGGAGTAAATGCCGTAGCAAGGTTACGCAACCTTGCTGAATTTCGACCGAGAGGTAAGTCGTTCGCCTGGAATAGTGGGGATCGAGCGATGCATGGCTCTTCGGGCCCTGAAAAGCCCCACAGATCCACCAATGCAAGACCAAGACCAAATGCTGCCGCCACCAAGCACTGAGGAAACAGTAAAAGCCATAAGACAACTTAAATCGAATAAAGGCCCCGGAGCTGATGGCATACCAGCTGAGCTGATCAAACAAGGAGGGATAGCGTTACATCACGCGGCCCACGAGATCGAGGTGCACGTATGGGAGCAAGGGGAGATGCCTGGAGATTGGCGTCGCAGAATAATTTGCCTCATACATAAGAAGGGAGAAGGGTACATTGCTGAGTACCGCCTATAATATACTCTCCACTATCCTACAAGATCGTTGATTGGTCAGGTATTCACGCTTAGACAGGCGACGGAAAAATATAAGGAATTTAAGATCCCATAATATCGTCTATTCAAAGACTTTAAGGCCACCTACGACAGCATAGCCAGGGTAGAACTATATAATGCCTTGAGAAAGTTCGGCATTCCAAACAAATTGATACGACTTTGTAGGTTGACCATGACCAACTTCACTAGTCAAGTAAAAATAGCGGGATTGCTGTCCAAAATAATAAACATCTTTAATGGACGCCAACATGCGAATAGTCTGTCCTCCCTCCTCTTCAACCTGGTGCTGGAGAAAGCCATCCGCGACTCTGGAAGTACAACTAGAGGGACTTTTGTCACCAAGTCCAGCCAGATACTAGGTGGCAACTTCTGCGAAGAAAAGACCTAACGTTGGTCAAACTATCAGGGTAGTGGAGCACGAATTTGAAGTAGTGCAATCCTTTAACTACTTTGGGTCAATAGTAACAGCCGAAAACAATATGGAAGAAGAAATACGCGAACGGCTGATAAAGTCCAACAAAGGCTACTATGTTCCATCAAGGCTCTTTAAATCCCGAAATTGATCCAGAACATCCAAGCTACTACTGTACAAAACCATGGTCTTACCAGTACTCATGTATGGATCCGAGACCTGGCTGCTCAATAAAAGGCACTCTGAATTATTAGCCCCATTCGAGAGGAAGATCTTAAGGAGAATTGTTGGCTCCGTATGTCAGAGAGGACGATTTTGGAGACGCTGGAACCATGAGTTGTACGCAATCTACCTTGAAGTGAATGTTGTAAGAAAAATTAAGCTCAGTAGACTCCGGTGCGCGGCATACCTAGCTCGAATGAGCGAAGAGGAGCCTGCCCGGAAAGTCCTTTGTGTCAGGATGTATGGAAGGAGACAGCGCGGCAGAACTTCTCTGCGATGGAGGGATGGCGTAGACCAGGACGCCCAGAGTCTGAGAGTGCAAAACTGGATGACATCGGCTCGAAATCGGGGCGGGTGGAGACACATGCTAAATAAGGCCAAGGCCGAATCCCGGTTGTAGTGCTGGTGATGATGATGATGATGATGAACCTAGATGTAGATGATTTTTCATATGTTGTTTTTCTATCCTACGTTAATGAGCAAAAGAAAAAAAAACAAAGCGAAACCGGTACCTAAAGTTTGCATATCCGCCATTTCGTAAAATTTCCACTTTCATGGATGATTGTAGTAGGGCTCCAACTCAGTCATATATTTTCATAGTTTATGAAATTTCTTCGATTGTTGATTTTGTATCATTTTTGAAGGTGCTAGAGTGGCCAACATTACGGTACCTGTTTGTCATACGGTCACTTTACAAGGCGTGTGAACAATTATTGTCACTAACAAGCCAATTTAAAAGTCCCCGGCCTTCCATGGTAAAACACATTTTTTTGGCAAAATTCGTTTTTTTTATTCAACATAATTCCCTTCGAAGGTGATACACTGATTATAGCGACCCTCCAACTTTTCGATACCTTTTTTGTAGTACGATTTGTCCTTTGCTTCAAAATAGGCCTCAGTTTCGGCGATCACCTCTTCATTCGACGAAAATTTCCTCCCAGCGAGCATTCTTTTGACATCTGAGAACAGGAAATAGGCGCTCGGGGCCAGATCTGGAGAATACGGTGGATGCGGAAGCGATTCGAAGCCCAATTCATGGATTTTTGCCATCGTTTTCACTGACTTGTGACACGGTGCATTGTCTTGGTGAAGCAGCACTTTCGTTTTCTTCAAATGCGGTCGTTTTTCGGCGATTTCGTCCCTCAAACGGCCCAATAACGCTGTGTAATAGTCGCTGTTGATGGTCCTTCCTTTTTCAAGATAGTCAATGAAAATTATTATTATTAGAAAACATATTCATCCCAAAATACAGACGCCATACCCCGCCAGCCGACTGTTGCGTTTTCCACGATTTGGGGCGGGTTCATCGTGTGCAGTCCACTCGGATGACTGTCGATTGGACTTCAGAGTGAAATGATGGAGCCATGTTTCATCCATTGTCACATATCGACGCAAAAACTCGGGTTTATTACGCTTGACCATCACCAAACACTGCTCCGAATCATCAACTCGTCGTTGTTTTTGGTCAAAAGTGAGCTCGCGCGGCACCCACTTTGCACAGAGCTTTCTCATACCCAAATATTCGTGAATGATATGATGTACATGTTCAGTTGATATCTTTAGAGTGCCTGCTATATCATTCAATTTCAATTTACGGTCATTCAAAATCATTTTGTGGATTTTTCTAATGTTTTCGTCGGTAACAACCTCTTTTGGGCATCCACTGCGTTCACCGTCTTCGGTGCTCATTTCACCACGTCTAAACTTAGCATACCAATCCTTGATGGTTGATTTTCCTGGGGCGGCGTCTGGAAACTCGACATCAAGCGAAGTTTTTGCTTCAACTGTATTTTTTCCCTTCAAAAAGCAATATTTTATCAACACGCGAAATTCCTTTTTATCCATTTTTTTCACAATAACGGAAGTTGCTTCACTCAAAATACTGTAATTCACAAACTAATGATCCGACATCTGTCAAATTTATACACACGTCTTTTGAAGGTTATGGCTAACTAAAAATCATATGGATTTAATTCTATCTATGTGTCAGGCCGGGGACTTTTCAGTTGGGCTGTTATATTTTAAAAAAAAAAATTTTTTTTTTGCACTTCAGAACACATTAAACAAGTGACAACAAGATAAAGTACTTTATTTATTTACTTCTCTAGGAAAAAAATTCAAGAAAATGACGCGGATTTTTTTTTTGAAGCTCTCAGATACCCAGCCTTAAATACTTCTTCTCCTTGTATTTTAGTTTTTATCTCCATAGTCCTTTTTTATCCTTTTTATTCCTTTCACTTGAGTTATGACTTTTAATTTTATTTTTAAGCTATAATATAGGTAAACAAAACAAAATTTTTTTTCATTTTTCATTTTACGTAAATTTTTATTTTGGTCTTTTTCTTATGTTTATCTTACTTCCTAGCCAAACAATGCTTAAATTCCAGCTTATTTAAATTATATTCGAACTTACTCGGACGCTCTAAGATAAACTTGGGGTGAATATTGTCGCGTACTATTGCCGTTCGGCTTTGTTTCTTTTATACTCATTGCAATCTTCATTAATAATTTACCAAACAAAGAAAATTTAGACCAAAAAAAAAACCTTGTAATATTTTTTTTAACACCTAATTAACTTACTTCACTAACTTAACCTAATAATTTTTAAAACTTGGCTAACACTAGAGGAGCTAAATCTATGTAAACTTGAGATGTCGCTCATTATGCTCATTTCGAAAATCAAATCGTTGAATGAACTGCTCTGTCAACATAATCAATTTGATTATAAAATTATCTATTCTGTTTATGTTAGCTCCATTATATAAACTTTCATTGGGATAGTATTTTTTGTAACTTAGGTTAATTATGTAACAAAGTTAAGAAATAAGATACAACCATCACCTAAAGTTTAATCACTTTTGTCTAGCGAGTAAGTAAAATAGAATAAGAGGAAAATATAAAAAATTATATGAAAAATGAAATGAAAAAATGAGCACACCTCCGACCACGGAAAGGATGCGGAGAAATCTCGTAAATCGTCCCATTTGGCAGCCCCATACCTCCATACATGAAGAAGCTTCTTAGGTTGGTTATTCACTTGAAATGCAACTGGTTGCGCGAGTTAACGTTCCCAAATATTATATACGTTAACCCTTGTAATATTATACCGCTTCCACTGTCCTATAAATATATTGTATTACGAGTATCATAAAGACCTGGATACCAATGTCGGTAGAATAACAGTATCATCAGCCAGCTTACACAGACTTAGCTTCTCTAGAATTAGGATAGTATAAGATTTAAGTTAAGTTCTTTTAAATAAAACTAAAAAAAAAAAAAGTAGAAGTAAGTTAAATTTTAAGGAAATACAAAAAAAAAATCGGACAAAGTTTTCCAAATTTTTCTTTGTCATTCAACTAATCATAAGTACAGTGTTGAAGTCCGGCGCCGTGCTTCCTCGGTTGAGGGAAGAGCGGGGACCTTTTATTATTCCTTTTCTTCTTTTGCTGGTCCTGTACGCACAACAATCTTATTACAACTTTTCCACTCTGCTGATAGAAGGCAGTCACATCCGCAAATAGTTAAACCAATTAGATCACTCGCTCTGGTTCCTAAGAATTCTCCACGTATTATGATCCGCGTCCCAGGCGGACCTTCCTTTGGTGACAGTCCAGTTACAACTGGCTGAGGCGCCATTAACAAGAAAAACCCTTTTTTAAATTCAACGGCTCTTAAAGGGTTTTAGATGATATTAAAACTCAAATATTATCACTATATTTAATATATTTATACCAACTTAGGGGTTCTTAACTCAACTTTCCAAACTCACAATTCAACTTACAATCTCAAACGAACTTTATGAACTGAATTTTTTCTCTATTCTGTTTTTTCTTCTGTGACTTTTCACATTCAATTCGGACGAAAATCCAAGTTGCTATGTTTTCAATAAATAAAAAGGTGCAGGTTATTAAGTGTGCTGTAACTGGAAATATTGTGAATGTTTATGAATGGTATGTATTAAGTGAGAATGTAATATATGTTAAGTGAAGTTTTTAAGGATGTGTTAGGAGATTCAGTGTTAAATTTAATAAGGGTAGTATTCTGGAATACAACATCCCACCCTTCTTCGAGAAAGAAAATTATCCTTGAAGAGAATAATTTTCTAGTAACTATATATTAAATTAAGATTAATTAAAAACTTGGATTTTCGTTCAATTACATTACAAAGGTTTTCAAAATTAATCTTTCATCAAAAGTTACAATAATCAAAAAGTTCTTAATACTAGAAAATTAATCTATTTACATTATATATTAACTAAATTTTTCCAATACTCAAAAAGTTCTTAACACTAGAAAAATAGTCCAAAATAGTCTATTTACATTATATATTAACTAAATTTAAATATTTCTCCTTGGAACCTTTTCTTTTCTTATCTAAAAATCATTATTACTTATTATATTAAATATATAATATTAATATTATTGTTTCAAAATTCTCATTTCCGTATATATATTAATTCCAAAATTTCTAATATATATATTACCAATAAAATTTTCTTTCTTTCCTTTTCCGTTCGAATATATATTAATTCTAAAATTTCCAATATATATTACCTCTAAAATTTTCTTTCTTTCGTCCCCCTCATTAACTTTTTTTTTTTTTTTTTTTTTCGAACTTTATGAACTGAATTTTTTCTCTATTCTGTTTTTTCTTCTGTGACTTTTCACATTCAATTCGGACGAAAATCCAAGTTGCTATGTTTTCAATAAATAAAAAGGTGCAGGTTATTAAGTGTGCTGTAACTGGTAATATTGTGAATGTTTATGAATGGTATGTATTAAGTGAGAATGTAATATATGTTAAGTGAAGTTTTTAAGGATGTGTTAGGAGATTCAGTGTTAAATTTAATAAGGGTAGTATTCTGGAATACAACATCCCACCCTTCTTCGAGAAAGAAAATTATCCTTGAAGAGAATAATTTTCTAGTAACTATATATTAAATTAAGATTAATTAAAAACTTGGATTTTCGTTCAATTACATTACAAAGGTTTTCAAAATTAATCTTTCATCAAAAGTTACAATAATCAAAAAGTTCTTAATACTAGAAAATTAATCTATTTACATTATATATTAACTAAATTTTTCCAATACTCAAAAAGTTCTTAACACTAGAAAAATAGTCCAAAATAGTCTATTTACATTATATATTAACTAAATTTAAATATTTCTCCTTGGAACCTTTTCTTTTCTTATCTAAAAATCATTATTACTTATTATATTAAATATATAATATTAATATTATTGTTTCAAAATTCTCATTTCCGTATATATATTAATTCCAAAATTTCTAATATATATATTACCAATAAAATTTTCTTTCTTTCCTTTTCCGTTCGAATATATATTAATTCTAAAATTTCCAATATATATTACCTCTAAAATTTTCTTTCTTTCGTCCCCCTCATTAACTTTTTTTTTTTTTTTTTTTTTCGAACTTTATGAACTGAATTTTTTCTCTATTCTGTTTTTTCTTCTGTGACTTTTCACATTCAATTCGGACGAAAATCCAAGTTGCTATGTTTTCAATAAATAAAAAGGTGCAGGTTATTAAGTGTGCTGTAACTGGTAATATTGTGAATGTTTATGAATGGTATGTATTAAGTGAGAATGTAATATATGTTAAGTGAAGTTTTTAAGGATGTGTTAGGAGATTCAGTGTTAAATTTAATAAGGGTAGTATTCTGGAATACAACATCAGCCACAAACAAAGTTCTGTCGCCGAAAGGCAAATTATACACAATAGTTATGTAATGTTTAGCTTAGAGCGTCTGCGTAGGACCAGGAAGTTATTATATAAGATAATTAAGCTATAATTGACGCATTTTTGGTCTAACATGTAATCTAGAAACTAAGAAGATAAAAAGAAAAAAAGAAGTTTTAAAAATGAAAAAAAAAAATGGAAGCATGTTATCTAAGGTGATGGAACAGGTCATCAATGTCGAGCTACTTAAGTATTTGGAGTGCAGCGGATTCCGTGGTAGGCAGTCCACGGGAGACCTTTTGCCCCTTATAACAGATATATGTACACCTACGATTGAGGGGCATAGCGAGTCAAGGGCGATCGCATTGCGTACGTACACGGCTTTTCTCTCCTTCCTTTTATTACGAAGGATACGTCCATTGTTTACACACACAATAGATGTCTTTATAACATACAACAGATGTCAATCTCGCAGTACATTTTTTGTTTGTCTAACATTGAAAATGTTTACGATCTCCGAGACCTGATTGTGCGAATCTGTGTAATGCAATCCTTAGAACTTTGTATTTACAAAAGCGTTCATTTTTGGTCAACGATAGCAAAGATATCATGCATATCTTATTGCATTGTTTCCAATTAGCTGTTATATTATTTGTTTTAACCAGCTCAATATTATCTTTGTACCGCAATTTTTTCCAGATGTGGTATCTGGATTCTATGATCCGCCTGCATATGCATTTGATTTTATGCACTTTCACAGGTACTCATTGTGTTGGTATGTTAGGGTTAATCAACTTATGGCGATTCACGTGAATGTGAATCCGGTTCATGGTGGGGGATGGGCCCAAAAGGGTAAGTATTTTAGGATGGGAGGCGTTGGGTGTAACAGCGTTATAAGCAAGTTTGGTCCATACGGACTTTCCCAACAACTTTGCGGCTCCTCGAAAATCCGGATCTCTGTTCTATTAATTCCGGGGTACCTCAGAGTTTATTTTGGCCCCAACCTTGTTTTTGCTTCATACTGGTAATTTTGAAGAATTAATGAGTAACGAAATATTCAGTTTTGCGGATGAAAGTACACTTATTTCCTCATTTTCAAATGATCACCCGATTAATGCATCAACAACGCACTAGTTCAGACGTAGTTAGATCGAATCTCTGAATCGTGATCTACATAAAGTCCTACAATGGGGAAAGGTCGATTTCGTCGGCTTTAATGTATGCAATATACAAGGTTCACCGGAAACAAATAGATTGTTGTGCCAGAACTGATGCTGAATGGGCAGACTCTTGAATCTAAGGAAAGCATGCGTTTGCTCGGTGTCACTGTCTTTGGTAATGTATTTTGGCAAGAGCATGTTGTAAAAATGAAATAAATTAAATATTGTATTATCATCATCATCATCATCATCGGCACTACAATCGGAACCGGTCTTGGCCTTATTAAGCATGTCTCTCCACCAGTATCCGGTCCTTATCCGAGACTTGTTAAATTGTCCATAATAATTTCTTTTTCGGGGCAAGGTTATTAGCTATGGGCCATATCGGATAATATGCACCAACAATTTAATCATTCGGCGAGCTCATTGAGCTCGCAAGATGTCCTCGGATCAACTTGATCATAAAGTTATCCACTCTGTTTATATTGGCCCCACCGTATGACGCTTCATTGGGATAGTATTTTTTGTGATCGGATTCAGGATTCCAATGAAAGTTAAGGCACGTCCAGAGGCATTGCCTCTCAAAAATCCGAATCTTTTCCATTAAGCTAGGTCCCACATTAAACCACACTGGACATCCATATATGATCATCGGTCTGATGAGAGCCATGTAGCATATAAGTTTAATTCTGATGTCAAGTTGACTACTATGAAACCGTCTTCTTGTCATAGCATACGTTTTCTTTACATTGGCCAGCGCAGCATCCACATGTTTGTTAAAATATAGATACTAATCCAGCCCATGTATTTGACTACATTTTTGGTTTCCAGTGTTTGTTGGTGTGGTCCCATAATAGCCAGCTTTCGCCAGTTTTTCGTGGTGTCTCTGGTAGCTTCAGCCAGTGATGTTCTAAGTTTAGTTTAGTTTGGTGAAAGCAGAACCCTCGTTTATTACACTTAGTACAAGCGTTAGAAAAAAAAAGAAATTAAAAGTAAAAAAACGTACGAACTAACTTAAGAAATAGGGATTACAAAAATTACTTTAGAATAGGTAAGAAGGTAATAAGGTGGGAAGGTGGCTGTGCACGTGATGGGGTGGCGAAGACCGGGTAATAGGATAAAGGGGTGGGATGATAGGAATATGTACGGGTAGTAAGAGTGTCGATGGTGGGTGGGGCAAGGTCATGCGGAGAAAGAGAGAAGACAACGTTTGAGAGCAATAGAAGTGAGGTAGAAATCGAAGGAGGTAGGGTAAGAGTTTGCCCGCCTTAGCATTCGTGAAATTGGTTCGTTACAGCCGTAGGAAGTGTGGTAGGAGGGCAGATAGAAGTGACGAGGGTTTCGTAGGTTACGGGGGTTGGTGTTGAGTGCGATGGCCGAAAGCAAGCTAGGGCAGTTGATTGTGCCGGAGAGGAGACGGTGGATGAAGAGGATATCGGCAAGAGTTCTGCGCTCCTCAAGTGTATTGAGGTTGATCAAATGGAGCCGGCTTGTGTATGGGGGGAGAATCCGAGGATTCTCCCAGCTCAGTCCACGGAGGGCAAAACGCAGAAACCGACGTTGCACGCTCTGGATTCTGCGGATATGGGACGAGCAGTGTGGAGACCAGACCTGACTGGCGTATTCAAGAAGGGGGCGGACGAAGGCTATCTATAGGGAACGGGAAACATATGGATTAGATTAGAGAATTCCTTAGACCAGCGTTTCACAAACCCTAAGGCGGAGTTCGCCTTAAGAATAATATCATCGATATGTGGGATGAAGCCGAGCTCCCTGTCAAATAAGATTCCGAAGTCACGTATTGAGGATACGTATGAAATCTGCTGGTTAAGCAGGAAGTAGGAGCAAGGAGGTGGGGGTGGACGTTTGTGGGAGAGTAATGGAGTGACATTTGGCAACATTGAGTTCCAGGCAGTTATTACGGCACCAGGTTGAGAAGCTGTCGAGGTCCTGTTGGAGAAGTGAGGAGTCGACAGGGAGATGATTGTTTTGTAGAGTTTGGCGTCGTCCGCATAGAGGGATATGGATGAGTGTTTAATAACAGAGTCGACATCATTGATGGTAAGGATAAAAAGGAGGGGGCCTAGATGACTTCCTTGCGGAACCCCTGACGTGGAAAAAAAAGGATCGGAAAAGGAGGATCTGAATTTGACACGGTAGGATCGGTCTTTCAGATAAGAAGATAACCATTTGATCAATAGGGATTCGAAGCCTAGGGAGGACAGCTTGAAAAGGATGAGATAATGGGAGATTTTGTCAAAGGCCTTGCTGAAATCAGTGGTGATAACATCGACTTCGTTGCCATTCTCTAAGGCACGCAGAGTATGGGATGAGAACTCGATCAGATTGGTTGTGGTCGACCTACCTGAAAGGAAACCATGCTGGTTGGTTGAGATGATGGATTTACAACTAAAACATAACGCAATGTAAAGAAGCCCTTCGAACAGTTTGGGGATATGAGATGGCGATGGGTCGGTAGTTGCTGATATCATTTTTAGGTCCCTTTTTATGTATGGGGGTGACATAGGAGGATTTCCAGATGTAGCGATCCTAAATCGCTACTCCCATCCAAATCCCCAATATTATCAAATCCTAAATTTCCTAATTTCATATTGAATCATATGAGCAATAAATTAACCCAAAGTTAATTTATCGCTCATTGATTCAATTCCACATAATAAACCCAAATCCCAAATTTTCCATTGCTTCATATTCAAATTCCATATTGAGTCAATGTACAACGAATTTAACCAAAAGTTAATTCATCATACATTGACTCAATTCCTAAAAACTTTGACATCATGAAATGCTTAATTCAAAACGCATTTCATGATTCCCATTCCTAGAACCCGTCCAACTAAACTTCTAACAAATTCCCAGAACACAACCCAAAATGAAACACGCAAACTCTTATGTGTGGTTCTGGGAATTTTGACAAAAATTAGTTGACAATTCTCAACTAGAAAAACTATAAAAGGGCAGTGAATCTTAATTTCGGGATTAGTAAGAGTCCAGAAGCCGAATCTATGGCCAACAAAATAAAAACCCAGTAATAGATCTCCAAGAGGACAGAGCGTCGATTCCATACATTAAAAAATGAAGTCAAGAATATTGAAAAGGTACTTCGGACTGTTTGATTTACTAACAATTTCAATTCAGAGGGTTTATAGGCGGTGTGCTGTTCAGGGAGTTGGGGAACAAAGCACATAGTGGGATTCCCCCTGGACAGATTGAGTAAAACAAATTAAGCCAGGCGAGACATTTGAGGCTCCACAACTCGTGAAATTCCAAGAGATCACAACGCACCTGACTGGACAAGTGAAAAGCATAACGATGCCCAACTGTCCTCAACACAGATACTAGAGAAGGTCCCTTGAGAAAGGGATAGGTTGAAAATCGTTGATATCAGGAGAGAAAGAGAAGTGGAAAGAGGATGGTTTCACACTTCTGGATATTGATTTTGAGTTTTCAGTTGTCGCAGTATCGCTGAACATCATTGAAATCCCCTTGTAATAATCCGTTATTGATTTCAATTTTCGGTGCTGTTCTATATATTATCAGATCGTCTGCATACGCAATAGCCTGATGAAGAGACCTTACCAGGTCACTAGTGTAAATATTAAAAAGGATCGGAGATAACACCGCTCCCGGTTTTATTTTGTAAGTAATGTTGGAGGTCATACTGCCACTTTTGACGACGAATTTCCTTTCATTTAACATGTCGTATAGTATATACAGTCGCCTGTCACGCGGGAGACCGGGGTTCGATTCCCCGTCGGGGAGCCTCTGGCGCAAGACTAATGACCTTGCCCGGAAAAAAAAAAAACAAATCATTATGGAAAATTTAGCAAGCCTCAGGACTTGCTAAATAAGGCCAAGACCGGTTCCAGGTTGTAGTGCCGATGATGATGATGATAGTATATACAGTAGCGGTTTATGAATGCTTAGTCTCATTAGCTTGTAGTATAACCCTTCTAGCCAAACGGTGTCGAAGGCCTGTGGCGGGTCTTTAAAACCTTCTTAAAGAACCATCCATTTATTTAAAACAACCTACTTTACCCTCACTGCATAAACCACTATACTTA